>CM049598.1:1440064-1667564 GCA_026979955.1 Megalurothrips usitatus
GTTGGACAGTGTATTTTGAGTTCCATGTTCGATTGGAAAGTATATCTCATTTGCTTGTGAGCTCTGCGGTTGAAGTGTTATCTAATGAGTGGACAATACTGTATAATAAGGTCGTCATTGGCAGTTGGTGAAGCCCTTTGGACAAATTGTGTAGTGAGTACAATGAGAGAGAAAATTGAAAAGATGAACTTGAGAGCTCTTCGGTTGAATTATGTCAGTGGATTTAATCAACACGTGATAACACAAACAGAATATAATTTTAGTAGTATTGACAGTTTTGTCAGTTTTGCCAAATTATGGCAAGGCCAAGCTGTTTGCTGTTGCGCCTGTGGTTTTCTTACATTTTTCTTGATTTAATTGACTTGGTATTCCCAAAATGTCACATCCCAATTCATTTGTGTTTGTGTGTGCGTGTGTATGTGTTTGTGTTTCTGTGTGAATAAGTCTGTGTGAATGTGTCTCTGTGTGAATGTGTTGTAAAGTTTCCTTGTAGAAGTCTTGTGCGACGCATAACAATCTCAACTTCATACTAACTCAAACTAACTGTGTGGCATTTTGGGTTTGCTATGATAGACGCCTGCATAAGATGTTATTGAATTTAGCAATGAGGGGCTAAGAAGATGAACGTCGAGTAAGAACAGTAAAAGTAACCAATGTGACTTTGAAACTTGATATGGATTGAATGTCCAGTGTGAACAGTGAGAGTAAACAATGTGGCTTTGAAATGTCATACGGTCCAAACGTCCAGCATGAACAGCACAAGTAACCGATGTGGTTGTGAAACGTGATCTTTGATTGTGTGGGAGGCAGAGAAAGACAAAGTCTTGCCGAACTTGAAGATGGCTCCGAGCATGTGCACAATTCCTTATCTCTCTTCTTTTGTCTTCACTCTCCTATGTTTTTTTTTTTTTTTTTTTTTCTTTGCAAGGCAGCACGCCTCTGTTCAGAGGCTCACTTATGAACATTAATATTGCATTAATGTCAAGGCTGGTGTTCCAGAAGGGATTCTTTGCTTAGGACTGTTTTTCAGCAGATGGCTTGTTTCCTTTGGAATCAATATTTGCGGGGTTAAAATGCATTTCCATCAACCTTCAATGTAGGTAAGAAAAAAAGATTTGAAACTGAAAGAACTGTGATATGACTTTTGGCTTTGAATTTCAAAACTAAGTAAATTGCCAAATTGAATTTAATTTCGATGCCCTGCATGTGATTCAATGTAATTTTGATGCCCTATGTGCTTATGCTCTTTGAACTACTTGTTGATAATTATAGTGACTTGGCGGGGGATTGTAATGTGATGTCACAACTGCAGACTTAGTTTTTTTATTCTGTATATTATTAAGGCATAGACTGCATTCAATTTAATTTTGATGCCATACGTGCTTATGCTTTTTGTACTACTTGTTGGTAATTATAGTAACTTGGCGGGGGATCGTAATGTGATGTCACAACTGCTTACTTAGTTTTTTTGTTCTGTACATTATTAAGGCATAGACTGCGTTTCTTGTTCATGCTACGTTTTTGACATCTTTTGCTCTGATACGCCCACAAAGTGATATTGTATTGTGTTTTTTGGAATTAAAAAGAATGAAAATAATTTTTTTTTGTATTTTTAGCTGTGCGCCATGCCTGAGCTTAATTGGTATGGTGGCCCAACTTTAAGGGGGAGACCTGGTGAATTTTCGGCTACCTCACCAGGGTTGACTTGGCAGACTTAACATTATCCGGCCCCAGGTGAGTTCTGCATCTCGTCGACAGTGAGAGTTGAATAGTATTTGCGTTGCATAATGATATTCAGAAATTTGATTTGTTAAATTTCTATGCGTGAGGCATTCAACTCCTACGGTTTTTGAGATGCAGGGCACAACAAGGGCTGTTAAGACTGGCATTGTTAGGGTTTGCCACCCCTGTACCTCACGAGGCAAACTGTATGTGCAGATCTCTTTGCGTTGGAGGACAACTTCAATGCAGTGTTCCTAGTTCCATGACAGGACTATGCCTCCAAACTCCTCTTTTTGCTCACAGTTTGGCTTGCATTGGTTTAAACCTTGTGAAAATGTTGGTTTAAACCTTGTGTGAATGTTGGTTTAAACTGTTTTGGTGGTATGGACTTCATGGCCAAACTCCCGAAGTCTGGCGGGTCAGTCAATTTCGCTGAAGGGTTCTGACCAGGTCCTAAACCTCCCACCTTCTAATAGAGGAATGCAGCTCAACAGGGTTCTCAACATCTTGGAAACACACTTTCGGGCAAAGCAATATCTGCCTTTTCTGCGTTAAGACATTCAACAGGTGGCAGCCATTATCAGTGTCGGCAGAAGCGTTCAGTCCCTCCTCTGGCATAGACCAGCTCATGTAAGTGCTTGGTGGCTCACCGCTTTGATATCTTTCTGTTAGTAAAGTTATCCAGTGATTTATAAATTCGATAACTGCAACCTGTGCTTCACCCGTGCATCCACTGAGCTACACCCAGCCAGGTTTCTGTGCGCAGGTACTCAGAGACTGGGTACCTGGCCAGTATAGCCCGACTGTCAGGCAAAGAACTCTTTGTGGGAGGTTTAATTTGTTCTCAGGAAATATGGGGACACGATCAAGATCACAATCTTTCCCTGTTTTCCTCTCATATGCATCATATGGTTAGCCGAACGGGCATGCTTTCAAGCTTCGCAAAGAAGTTGGTTCGTGGTGAAAATTGAGTCCTGTTGTCAACCGTAGATTGTCACCCTAATTGTCAGGTTCAAGTTAAGAGATGGATGGTAGTAGTCTCTTGTATATTGTGCCCCAAAAATGTCATTGGTGGTTCCCGCAGGTACAAAGTAGCGAGACTGGTATTATCCTCTCACTTGAACCATTGGTACCACTCGCATAGCATTTTCCTGTTAAAGGGGAGAACATGCTTCTTATCGAAACCTTTTGATTCCTTTTTTTTTTTTTTCCGTTTCATTTACAACAATCTAGGGAGCTGAAATTCGAGATGTTACAAAACCGCCAAGGCGTACAGGTGAAGCACATCGGGACTTGCAGGGGCTGTTGTGGAATGCGTAGGGGGCTTGGCAAAGGCAGCAATGAGGTTGCAATGGGAGGTCATGCTATAACACCGCTTTACATCTAAGTGTACGAGGTGCAGAGTATGGTACAGATGTCAAGGATGGAGAAGAAAGTGCATAGTCAGCAAAGAAAAAAGGAACTAACAAGGCACAGCAAGATTACCAAATTTCGTTCATGTCAGCTCGGGCCTCTTAATCGAAAATAACTTGCGCTTTCTCATGTGCCCATTAGTGTTTTATAAAATCTCAACCTTGGGTGGGAGCTCGTCAGAAAAAGATATCTGCACTTGAGAAGTCACGAGCAGTAGTACCTCCACCTCCAAGGAGCCGATTTGCGCATTGAGGTCCATGCCCAGGGGCTCAGGTGGCAATCATGTCTCCGGACGGAGGGTTCGAAGGGGGTCTGTCCAAGGCTGCAGGGACGAGGCAGCAGCAGCGATACATGCCACAGTATTAGTGCGTGGCTCGGCCCAGCCCACGGCACTGGGTGTAGTTAGTGAGCAACAGTAGCGCCTCCCCTCCCCCCCCCCCCCCTCCAGCGAAGCCTGGCTTGGCAGGGCGGTTTGCGGCCTAATGCGGCGCCGCCGTGCTGGGTAGGCAAACCACCGTGTCCGCGTGTCTGGCGGGCTGGCCTACCCCGAATAAAAAAAGATGAGAAATGCAGGAAGAGAACACCAAGTGAGTTCCAGACCAGAAAAAAGCGTCACGAAGGGTATATTCCCGCGAAATGCATGACGGAAGCGTGTGTTGTGCAGCCGTCCATCGCAGAGTGGGTGAGCCATCACGGTGTCTCAAGCCCTCCCCCAACCCCCACCCCTCCCGGAGACACCCCGTGAAGTCGTCCGGCGAGCCGTGGCGGCGGCTCCCTGCTTCACCGCCCGACTGCCTGAGCGCACATTGAGCGAGGGAGAGTCCTGCCTAGAGAGGATCCTCGCTGGGTCCTGCGGGTCCTACGGGTCCTGCGCAGGCAGGTACGGCCCTACCCCGCACGAGTGCGCTGCTGCCAGGGAAGGTGAAGGGCTGCTTCTCCTGCCTTCCGCCGGGACAGCGAGAGAAAGGGCCTGCTGGGGCCCTCCGTCAGGGAGCGCTTGACATGTAGGCCGATCGTGCGTGTACCACTTTTGCCCGGCAACGCTTTCCCGGGGCCGAAAAACAATTGAAGGCGAACGTGTCACATGATCCTCACATCACTCATGATTGGTTCAAGCAGAAACAAAAGTTCAAAATGGAAGGTCGGTCTAGAGTTGACGCATGACGCTGAAGCCGGAAGCCCCGTGGATCCTTTCATTTGCGATTCGATTTTGTTTCAAAAGTAGAAGAATCCAGGTCACATTGGGCGTCAGCGCTGAAACCGACCTGAACAACAACAGAAACAACACGCGGGCCGACAAAAAGTAGTCCCTTGATAAGCTCGTGCTCTCAGAAGATATCGGTGCAATGTTTTGATTTAAAACGGTCCAAGAATATTTTTTATTCATTTTTCGTAGTATCAAAACATTTAGCATCAGTCCGATCCACATTCACGTGAACTCGAGATCGGAGTCAGCTTCAAGCGGGCGGCGTGAGTGGAGTGTGCTGAACTGAACTGAACCGAACGGAACAGTGTGGGAGCACCCCAAAGCGCGAAGCCGCGAAATCTGGACTCACTCCATCGCATTGTTGTTATTTGATACTATGCCGTGGTGGGCCTATGTTAACTTCTGCAACTTGCTGTGCTTCCCGTTCCATGCTTGATCGACATTGGCACTGATGGTTAGACGTTGGTTTAGCCCTTGACGCGTCGTGCCTGGCATTCTTTTCCTGCCACTGCCCGAGGACATCTACTGCTCGATCTAAAATGTCCTCTTCACAAAACGACTCTGATTCGGAGTCCATGGACGTAGATGACACCTTCAATGATACGCAGGACACTCAGGTCAGCGGTGGGCCGCCGGGGGCCGGGGGTGGGGGTGGAGATCCCCACAGCCTCACCGACATCTACGCCAAGCAGTATGAAGAGGCACAGAAGATTTTACGTAAGTTAAGGTTAAGGCCGGGTCGTGTGGTGCTTGGCAGGTCTATTTCAAGCCACCTGTTCTGTTTGTGTACAGAGTATGCCCGTTTTTCGTTGTTTGTTCTCTCCGATTGTGCTTTCCCAGTACAGCTCAAAGACGCACACTTATGTGTCATTACGAATTTCGAAGACAATTTAATTGCTGCAAAGTATATTGCTACTTTATGATTCATGAAAATTAATTTTATTTTTCAGAGGAAGGTTCCACATCAGCTGAAGCTGTTCTAAAGGTTGGACAGTTGTTGAAGGACTCCTCCTTGCTGTGCAAACAAGGTTTGTACAGAAAATCAGAACTCCTGTGTGCAGTTGTTCTTCTTAATGTTGTCTTGTCAGCTCTGATACTATCTTTCTTTTCGTGCAGAGAAGAAGGTACAAGAATCAGTATTTGGAAGCTCCGTACTATCCATATGTGCTCAAATTTCAAGGAATCAGGCCCTAGCTCTTGATACCAATTTGTCAGCATTTGATGTCCAAGCTTTTGCTGATGGAATTGTAAGTGCATTTACAGAATTCTGTCTATGAAGTCATATTCTGCAGTTCATTTTTTGCTTTTCTAAATGCATTAATTTTGTTTTCCAGATCAGTAATGTTTGTGATCCAGTTTCGGAGGCTTGGGATTGGGAGAGACTGTCCCAAAGGACTTTTACCATGTTCAAAAGATCTCCTGGATTTTCTTACATGTTTGGCTCTTTTAAGCCAACTCAACTGCCACCAAAGGAACCCAAGGAACGAGCCCCAAGAAGGCAAGCAAACCGTGCAGCTGCTCAGAAAAAGGAACCAGAGAAGGTTTGTAAAGAAGTGTGCATGAATATTTTTTGAGATTTTAGCTCATATTCCTCTCATGGTTTTAATTTTTTTCTGCTATTTTTTACAGGTTACTAATGTGCAGGCCACCGATGAAGGCAATGACAAGGCTGTACAGCACCTCAAAAAGGTTCTGAAAAGGCAATTCAGAAGTAATGGAGATCAGCCTATTGGCTTTTTTGATTGTGTTCTGGATCCACATTCTTTCCACCATACTGTGGAAAACATTTTTCATCTCTCTTTTTTAATGAAAAACAACTTTTGTGCTGTGAAGCAAGGTATGTGTTTTGTGACGTGTACTTAAATAAAATATTTGGCTTTGGCCTCAATTTAACAGCAAAATGACTTTGTTCTCAGAAAATGGAGGTCTTCCTTACATTCACCCTGTTAGTGCATCCGAAGTGAATGACCTTCAGAAAGGAAAGAAGCTGCAATGTATTGTATCTATTAGTCCAGAAGAATGGGAGGTATGTCATGCCCTGAAATTGCAATTATTCTGTTAGGCCTCTCTTATTCCAACGTGTAACACAGGTTTCTATCCACATGTTTCAGACACTGCTACAGGCGTTTGAAATTCGAGAACCCATGGTACCTCCCATGGCATGAAGCTTGTTACCATTGCCTTTGGAAATATGCATTTTATAAAGCCATGCTTTTATTCTTTTTACTCAGCTCTGATAACTTTCACTATATAAGTCTTTTATTTTAATGTTAAAAGTGGTTCTGGGTGGATGTTGCAGTCTGCTTGACGTCAGGATTGCAATTGCCTTGCTTATCCTATTTTCATTTTATTGTTTTGTTGATGTAACAAATGTTTACTCCTAGATGAGGCCAGATATATAACTGCTTTTGATGTGAACACATTGAGGGCTATGATACTGTTTGATGAAGACTGATCCCTGAGCGTTGTTTATACTGTATTAAAATCCCCCTTGCCATATGGGCGTTAAGTGTTATTTTCTCATCCGTGTATCACTTAATCTGTCAAGACCCAAGATTGGGTCTATTCCTGGCAACGGTTTTTTTCACAACCTTACAGGACTGAGCAAAACCTCCATGGAAGTGGCAAGCCCACTTGGTAACAGACTCTTCACTGTCTCTCAAATATTAGGGACAAAGCAAGCTCCAGTTGAATTCTTAAAAATTTATTTCATCACCATGCACAAATAATAACTACGAACAGTTCAACACGGAGAAATGCAGTAACGCCAACCAGTAGTTAAGTCCCAACAAGATCATTTGCGGGAAGGCACTTAGGTTCGATAGGAATTGACTCATGACTTGACATAATAAAATACTTCATACATTCACAAAATCAAAGACAAATACAAATTTTCAGTATTTGGCATAACCAATGTACGCATTTTGGAAATTTTGAGAAAATGTATTGGAAATGGTCTCCATAGCCTTCAGTAATTTTGCATCAGGGTTCAACATTTCTGACAATGACGTATGCAGTGTCTGCAGAACCAACATAAAGTCTTTAACTACAGTAAAATCATGTCCTGCCTTCAGTCCATTGTCTAAGACTAAAGCTTCTGGAATGCCATGCTTGTAGAAGTCAAGTGCATAAGAGTTGCACGGGAAGTCCAGCTCTATGGTGGGGACCACTTTTACGTTAATCTGCAAAAAGTTACAATAAACAACGCACATTTAGAAAGCAAATCTCAAAGGGGGGGGGGGGGGGGAGACACATTAAAACAGGACAAATAAATAAATTGTCTTACGTCCTCTCTCATGTGTATCAAATCACCAGACGCCGGGAATACGTCTTGATCTGTGTTCCCAGACAATCCGGCGAACACAGAGCAAACATCATTAAGAGTGGATACATCCGCTAAAGAAGCACCCAGTTTGCTCTCTCCTGTGACAGTCAAAGAGAATGGTAAATATAAACAAATCTGTTCGAAAGTCAATTGAGAGAGGTGTAAAATTAATATGTTGGTGACATACTCATAAGTTCTTCACTCAGTACACCATCAGGTTCCACATTCTGTTTGCAGAGAGGGAGACATTTCTCAACCCCATATTTATCACGGATGTCAGCTGACACACATGAGAAGAAATGGCTAAATACATCCAGAACTTCACGATTATACTCCTTAAGAGCCTGGAAAACCAATGAAGAAAATTAAAGGTACAGCACATGAACAACAAGCATAATCATCCTTAATAGTCCCACTAACCTCATAAACAGGTTCTGGTAAGGGTGGAAGAACAACCACAGAGTTCACTCTCTTCTTTTTTAATAAAATATTACTCAGAGGGATGCGAGCAAACAAAAAATTCAATACCACCATAAGATCGAGAAGTGATTTTTCTGCTATATTTCCTTCCTTATTGAACACACAGAGTTCCTCCAAAACATCAGACTTCAACAAGTAATGGAATGCAAAATTTCCTGGTTCATGGTAGTGTAGGTGTGTGAGGAACAAAGCATCCTGGTAAGGGACCCCTTGGTCGCTGATAATTCCCTATGCATCAAATAAAAGGTACAGATAAGTGATCATGCTTCAGTTAAAAAAAAAGCGCATGAGAGGAAGGGGGCTTACCCAGCGCAAAAGTAGCTGTACAACAAAGCACATAAAGTACTTCATACGGTTCTTTAAGTCCTTTTGCAACTCGTACAGTAAACCATTTTCCAAACAAGTATAAGCCCTGCAAAATAAATGTTATTCAAACAATAAGCACAAGAAAAAAAATACTGATAGCCTTGTTGGAATTATTTATTACCTTACAAGAGCCTCATCACTGGCCTCTTGGGTAGACTTGCCATCAATAGTGACATCACTCACAAGCAAGAGCAATCGAAGAATTAATGAGGCATTCAGTGGAAAATTGCCTATCATCTCCGGTAGGTTTCCGGTCATCAAAGTCTCCAATTTTCTTTGGTTGAGACCATAAAAGATCACATTCCCCTCTTTGTCGAATCCTCTTCTTCCAGCTCTGCCAGACATTTGATTGAATTCGAGTACGTTGATAAATGGACTATCTCCAGCAATTACAACTGTTTTGCAAGGCATGTGTATACCCAGAGCTAATGTTCCTGTTGCTGAGACACAGTTCAGAATTTTCAAACGGAAAAGCATTTCAACAGCACCTCTTTCCCTAGCACTCATGCCAGCAAAATGCTTCCCAAGTCCTCTCCTCAGCATGCTAGCAAATTCACCATGCGATTTGTGGCCTGCCACCATGAGACGGCGCTCAATGAATTCCATCAGTTTTTCATCAGTGAAGCCTTCTCCCCTCAGAGAGCCTTCACTCTTCAGCATTGATGGCCCTCGCAAAAGACCCAATTTTTTTACATATCGCTTGCCTTTAAATCTTCTTTTCACTTTGTTTGAACCAGCCTTTTTGTCGTCTGTATCAGATTCACTTTCAATATCAGTTTCTTCATCTTCAGTGAAGTCATCAATATCTCTAAGATACCGCAAAAGTTTCAAAGGTAATGCTTGAACCATACTTCTGTCATAGGTAAATACCAATGCAGGCAGCATACCTCTTTCTTTCAATACTTTCAATACTTCAGGAATGTTTTCGTAAACAAACCTACTGCCAGTTTCCAGTTCAGCATAATCAACATTCTTCAATTTTGCTAGAACTTTTACCTTAGTCTCCATGTCTTCATTTTCAAGAGTAACCCGTAAATCAGTACTGAACTTCTGAACTGCTTGCATAGACAGGTAGCCCGTGAGACACAGTTCTTGGAAATATTTGACTGGGCTCAAATTAATGATTTTTTCTTGAGGAAGTACCTCTTTCATTACGTTATACAATTGAAGTGCCTCATCAGGAGAGAGCACAATATGTTTTGGGATACCATTAGCAGCGTCTGGACTATCCAAATTCAAAAATGAATATGGATGAACATGTTTTATGGAGCCATCATTCAACATCACATTCTTCAGCAGATGATTATGTCGTTCAAGGTGAACAACAAGACTCACTTTGTACGAGCCCAAAGGTCTATTCATGAGATTGAACTTCTGAGCCTGCACTTTTTTGAAATCTTCTACTTTCTGTAACCACGAGCAGAAAGTCTCAGGTTTGTGAATAGTAGCCGATAGAGCCAGGAAAGGGCAACGTATCAACATAATAGCATTCTCCCATGATAGACCACCACTTTGTCCCAGCAAACAGTGGACTTCATCAAATATCACATATTTGACTCGCTTCACCCAAGTTTGGGCTCTAGGTGATAAAAGCAACATTTCTAGGCACTCCGGAACAGTCGTCAAAATTTGACAATCTCTCACATTTTGGCGATAATCGCGGGTAAAAATGCCCTGCAACGTCTTACCAGGCGGCAAGTTCTTTTTGAATCTAGCATAAATAGTTGCGTGTACCTGGTTCACTAACGCTTTTGTTGGGCACACATACACCACCACATCATCATCATTATTCTTTATCACTTTTTCCATACAGTAATAACTGGCATAAGTTTTTCCAGAAGAAGTGGGAGCAACAACAACCGCTGATTCATTCTTGTCAATGATGTCAAAAAGCTTAACCTGCCATGGGTCTGGCACAAAACCGTCCGCTCTAGGGTCAGGCTTACCACCAGTGTCTCTTACAAGTTCGGCACCTAGATGAGCCAACTGAAACTCGACGTAGTTTAGTTGAACTTCATATTTGCCATTTGACCCCTTAGTTGGCTCAGGCAATCCTTTCATAGAAGCAAGTTCATTAAACCCCAAATCATGCAAATACGAAGAAATTAAACTACTCTGCTTTGAATTTAAAGAGATTTTGTTATCCTCCACAGTTTTGAAAATATCTCTGATAACCAGAAATAATTCTCTTGCGCCATGGA
Organism: Megalurothrips usitatus; assembly: GCA_026979955.1. Lineage (NCBI taxonomy): Eukaryota > Metazoa > Arthropoda > Insecta > Thysanoptera > Thripidae > Megalurothrips > Megalurothrips usitatus. The sequence continues at coordinate 1,450,779 of CM049598.1, forward strand.
AGTTCTTGTGAGGAACTTTTTTGACACTCTCTTCTTTCCATAACCCAAAACACGCCTTGGCTTTCAAAAGAAGAATTTCTAAGGTAGATTCCCAAAAATCCTTTGCGTGTTGCAACTCAATATCGCATCTTTCTATAGCAGCTCTATAGTCTTCCTTCAGCATTAAACTTGAGAAATTGTTAGAGAAACTTTTCAGTCTTTCTTTCACTTGCTTGTGTTTTTCTTCCATAATCCTCTTCATATTGTCCTGAATGATCTGGTCTTTCTTACTAATTTTACCTTTAGCTGATTTACCAGGCTTTTCTGTGGTCTTCTTCTGAACTTGGCCTTTTCCAGAATTGGTGACAATGGCCTTCACAGAAGAACGGCCCTCTAAACTCAAACCATACAACGTGTTGAATCTGGCCTGAACATTTCTCTGATGTTGACCCCACCTCTTATTCTCTTCTCGAGGCTTCTGAGCATTACTATCGGGTATGCGATCATATTCATCAGTCAGTGGTTTTTTGTTGTGCCAATGTCTGACGACATGTGCGACCACATTATCCTTTACATCAGTGTCAGTTTCCGAATAAAACCTTGTATCACTTGCGAGATGTCCACAAAATAGGTCGGTTAGCTTGCATGTGGTAGGAATCAATCTCATCTTCCTTGAAATCGGTGGCAGGGCCTTGTTCAAAACATGACCAGAACATTGCCCTTCACAGATATGCTCAAAAGGGTATGGGTGGAATGGTACAAGCCCACCAAGGAGTTCATTGACATAAGCAACCAGCTTTTCATAGCGCTGACTGAGCTGATCCCCCATTCCAGCACCATCCACAACTCCAGTTTGGCAAACAGTGTGAAAAACAGCTATGAAAGCAGTTCCTTGCCACAGATCTCCAATGTATCTGAAGTCACTTTGGATCAAATCTTCGCTGTTGGACAAGTTACTGACCACATTTGCCAACTCACCTTGGAAGCTAGACAAGATCTTTAAGACTGACACAGGAAGACCTGGAAGATCTTTGAAACACCTCCTTTTTAAGGGCACAAGCTCCAAGTAAGCTAAAGACAACAGCACAGTTCTTAAAATAGCCATAACTTCCTTATCTGCAATCTTACTTAAAAGAGATGCCGCAGCAGAAACAACAGCAGAAACTTTTACGTTTTGCTCAACTAATTTAAAAACATGTGCAGCTTCAGTAGGGAATGATATTTGTCTTTCCATTCTGCAGAGTGTTTTAAAAACTGGATCAAAAATTATTTTGAACTGGTTGACGTGCACAAAGACCGTTGCCATGAGGCTTGCTGGTGTGTCGTGAACAGAGTTAATATCCACTACATCAAGACACAAAAACTCACAGAACACTGCCTGAGATAATGTTGTAAACTGGAGTTGCTTGACACGAATATCTCCCTTCTCTGTATCCAATGATTCTTGCATAAAATCCGGAAGCATAGTTGACATCATAATGAAACCTGGTTTATGAAGCCTGAGAAAGTCCGAAAACTCTGAGGACCACAAGGTGTCCATGATCAAAACTGGAGTCCTATCTTGGTTGTGGGAAAGGTGTAGTTTTAGTGCATTCCTCGCTACACTGAAGATTGGAAAATGGCTCCAACTTTTGTTCCATATCTATTGAAATAAAGCAAGGCAAAAAATAAATATGCAATAAAAGTTTTGGTCAGCATGAGAAAAATAAATTAAGTACCGGATACAAACTTACTTCAAAAAATACAATAACAAAGTTGAGATTTCTGGCAATAAAATTTGAGAGAAACTTTTCAACTATGTATGTGATGTGCAGCGTCTGGGCTCCTCCTTCCATGGACAGACCATTCGTTTCAAGAGCAAGTAGGAGCAAGCTATCTCCATCAATTACAAACTTTCTGCCATCGATAATCTGAGCAAGAATATCCTGGTATCGCCCATCAAACAATGCACTCAGCTTTTCAAGCTTTCTGGTGGTCAAGACCAGGTCATCATCTGTTTCTCTCTCAGCAACTTCAACCGCCTGTTAATAAGAAGAAACATGTTTCAATGAAGCTTTTAGGCATTGACTGGTACAGACTTCAGTAAGAAGGTCCACACGCACCCTCTCTGTCTCTTCCTCAAAAGATGCCTCGATCACTACATCTGCCGGTTCAACCTTGCCTATAAACAACCAGAAATATTGTTAGCATCTCAGGAAAAGTCACTGCACATTTCAAACAAAGATATTACCAGGCATGAGAGAGGCGGCCTGCTCCTGCAAGTCGTCGCTCTCGCAGCTGGACACCGAGTCCGACGCCTCCTCGTCATCGCGATTCTTCGACATGTTCTGAAAGGAGCACAAAGCTGAAGCGTGAAAGTTGTCAATTCCCTCTTAACCTACAAGTTCCACTTGGAAACATTTGAGAATCGAGCTGGAGACATCAGCATAACATCGGCTGTCGCCGAGCCCATACAAACATAAGCAGACGTACGCTACGCCCTCAGCGGTCAGCTGGAGAGCGGGGGTTACCCCGGGCCACACCACGTAGCCGCACACTGCACTGCACAGCACTTGACAGGGCACCGGGCTGGCAATCGCCCAGACTTCACTGCGAAACCGGCGAGCAACAAACTAACCCCAAAACGGGGCGCGAGGTCAGAAATCGCGCTAACGTTCAGCAACTTACGAATGTCCGGCGGAGGCGCAGTGGCAGAGGCCTGCACCAGGTTCACGAAGTCCTCTGCTGACAGCTTCCCGACCGGAGCAAGAGGGTCGTCAGACTGCCGAATCCGCTGATTCACAAGGGAATGAATGGGGAGGGGGGGGGGGGGGGGAATCAGTTGGAGAAAGCGACGGGGAGAGGGGAGGGGAGGGGAGGACCTGGTTGCTGAGGGTAAAGAGGACCTGGCAGTTGGATCAACGGCGCCCTGCTGCGAGGCTAGGTCCAGGCGGGCGAAATGAACTGCATACCAAACTACATACACAACTGCATACCGAACGGTATTCAGTTCGGTATGCAGTTGAAATCGGGAAATTAATTTTATTTTATTTTAATTTTTCTCGAATTCTTTTCGCCGGGTTAGGTTAGTTTAGGTTAGGTTAGTGGCAGGCGGCGGCGGCTCGACGAGGGAGGGGGAAGCATGGAGAAGGGGTGTGAGGATGGGGGCGGGGAGGGGGGGGTGCGCGCGGAAGGCGACTCCGAGCTCTGAGCTCTGGCGTCGTAGGTGTACTGCACGATTCTACTTTTACTGATGATTTGTTCGCTTCTTGACAGTGAAGGTGCAGCCCTGTAGCTACGTCAGCAGAGTTGTACCGCTGGCCGCCACCAGAGGCCGCCACCGTGCAACTGTCAGCCCACTTTTCGCGCTGCGCGTTTCTGTCGGCCTTACATGACTACCTCGACACCAAACCTCATAGATGGTGCGACCTAGCGCCGCTAGATGGCGCCACCGTGCAACTGCTGCGCGCTTTGCCCGCGGCTGATACCGTCTGGCCGGACCATGATATGCCTGGGCGGTTTCTCTGTATCCTGCGGGGACGGGAGCGATTGTGCAGGGCGCTAAACATGCACCGGGAGTGTTGCGGGGGGCTATGCCCGACACAGGCCCCTGCCGAGCGCACTGAGTGCGGGGCGAAGCTATATCTGTACAACTAATTGGGGAACGAGCCCAAAGCAGGTAGGTGATATTTCTGATGTCCTGTACTGCGGATGTTTTTTTTTTGTACACAGAAATAAATCATGCTACTGAATCATTCGTTTTTATTTTACCCAAAACAATTAAATCATTGCTCGCCGAGTAGGCACATTTCGCCGTGCGAAAAAAAAAACCTTGACACAGACGGTGAAGGTGATTACATGTAATAGCTAGCCCACATGTTTCAAAAACAATCGGTTCGTTGGTTGTGTGTTTACGCTATGGCGGTGCCAGTTCCAAGTGTGTCCAAGCAGATATTGCTTTTCCAAAGTTGACTCAAATCCGTAAACCAGCTGTTGCACCTTGGGGATTTGTCACTGATAGCATATCTGGATTGTTGAAGGCATCATTTTGAAAGATTCATTCAGTCACCACTAAGCTACATATTGTAGTAGTTGTGATAGTGTCGGATAGTTTTAATTTGAATATTCTACTACAGCAAAAAATGAAACATATAGTGTTGGTCTTAGAGAGAAGTTTTCAACATGAGCAATTCAATACCTGAATTGATCTATTTTCTACATTTAAATGAGTTCTTAGAATTATTAACAACAAAAGGCACCTTAATAAATAACAATTAATGACGTGACACAATAGAACGCACTAGGTTTTGAACACAAATTATCTATTTTCAGACTTACATAAAGTGGGAGACATTTAGTAACAAAATAAAGATACTCATCATGATCTTCGAAATTTCTTTCCACTTTGAAAATAGTTACACTCGCAATCAAACATGACACAGAAACAAACAACCGAGGACAATCGATTTTCGTACCTGATCAGAGAATTGAACAGAGATTGATAAATCTGATATATACAGATTGTTTATTAAATCAAAAGGACAGACATGGAGGGGGAGGGGTACCAGGTAACATACGCTAAGCATGTCCCCGTCGGACAAGTGGACAAAACATTGTGAGCCTTTTTGGGTCATGGGACCGTACGAATTGCACAAAGGGAGGAGGGGGGGGGGGGGGGGGGGAGGTCATCTCAGAGGTTGGTACAGTTTGCCGTCCAGCGGTGCAGCAGGGATTATCGTAATGCACAGTCAAAAATATATCCCTTAATATGATATCACGTTTTGGGGGCGAACCGCCCCGACCACCTTGTACGCAGCAACGTCGCAGCTTAGGCCACGGAAACACGCCCCGCCACAGGGAGCCCCGGCGGGCCCCGGCGGGCGCCGCTACAGCCCGCGGCCGGGGCTCACCTCGACAGCAAGAGGACGGCGGTGGAGGCCCAGGCCGCCGGGAGGGCGGCGCCGACGGCGGGGGCGGCGGCGGTGGCCACGGCCGTCACCGCCTTGTGCATGACGGCCTGCGCCACCTGCGAGTGCCAGGACACGCTGAACTCGGGCACGTTGGGGGACAGCGCCCATAGCCTGCAACACAGACGCGCAGCGCGCAGCGTGACGGGCTGTGACCAGGCGGCGCACGGCGGCGCACGGCGGCACCCGCGGACCCTACCTCAGGATGACGGAGTTGAGCTTCCAGGGCAGCTCGAAGGTCTTCCTCGAGTCGCGCGGGCAGAAGGTGAACATGGGCCGGGTGACGTCCTCGTCCTCGTTGTACCGGTGGATCGTGATGTTCCAGGTGCCGCACGGCTCTTGGGGAGGGACAGAGACGGTGAGCGGTTAGCGGGCGAGAGAGAGAGAGAGAGCGCCTAGCGGGTAGGCAGCCCTCGGCGAGCGAATGCAGCCGTGCCGTGCGGGCTGGCCTACCCTGCGCTTCGCAGGCGTTCGACGGCGACTGTGTCTAGAATACTTTGCTGGGCGGTCTCCGGTGCCGGTGGTGGTGGTGGGGGGGGGGGGGGGGCTCTTTCGGTGCGCCGTCGTGGCCGGAAGAGGCGGCAACAGGTCTACCCAGCGGGCACCAGCGGGCACCAGCGGGCGGGGTGGGAGGTGTCTGGGCCGGCTGTGGGTACGCCAGCGGGTGGGGTATACACGTCTCTCAGCGGGAAACAGATTGGTACTAGCGAAAGTATTATTACCAATAAGCTCAAATAAACGTTTAGGTCGCAAGAAACAACAAACACGGGAGACGCTGTGGCTGTGGTGAAATGTTTGCTGTCCTTCTCTTACGGCTCTGCGGGGTGGTGACGGTGATGCGCAGCTCCCGCTCGATGTTGGACAGCAGCACCCACTTGCAGTCCATGTGCACGAAGTGGTTGCGGCGCTCCTCTGCCTGGCCAGAGGCCGCCGAGGCCGCCGCTGAGGCCGCCGCCGAGGCCGACGGGGTCGGGCCGCACCCGCCAGCTGTTGATGGTGCCCGAGTGGCGCAGGATCTGCTGGCGGCCGCAGGCGCCGTCCTGGACGAAGGCGTAGTCGGCCTGCATGGCGAAGCCCTTCATCGCCCACGTGAAGTGCGCCACGTTGTACTCGAGGCTGAGCGGCCCCCACGACCGGATGCTCAGCGGCATCGGGATCTTCTGCAACGCACACATGACGTGAGCTCTCGTGACCTCTGACCGCCTGTCTGACCCCCCCCCCCCCCCCTCCACCGCGCCGCCCGCACCCACCTGGGGGTCGCCGCACAGGCAGGAGAGGTCGAAGCCGGCCGGGTCCAGGACGCGGACGTGGTCCACGCTGGAGAGCGGCGTCGGGTCGGAGAAGCAGCGGCAGCCCAGGCCGTCGCAGTACGTCCAGCAGCCGGGGTCCGGCTTCAGCGCCAGCGACGCGAGCTGCGGAACAGAACAGGGAGCACCGCGTCTCAGTTCCCGACCGCCGCACAAGTACACAGCAAAGCGCTGCGCGCCGCGGACTCACCGAGAGCGCCACGCTCTGGCCGGGCTGCGGCTGGAAGGTCTGCACGCACTTGAGCTGGCCCTGGACGTTCCAGAAGAGGTGCTGGTTGCCCGGGCTGGCGATGCTGCCGGACCAGCCGGGGCCGTGCGGCCCCAGCGGCCCGAGCGGCAGCGACAGCGGCAGCGCGCCGCCGGTGGGGGAGGCCGCGGCTTCGGCGGCGACGGCGGCGGCCAGCGTGAGCCCGGGCCCTTGCTGGACCCCCTGGCCGTTGTCCAGCCACTGCGGACAAGACGGGCGTGGGGGGCGGCACCGGGGTGAGAAGGATTCGAGCCCGGGTCGGCGGGCACAGGCAGCGGCGCACCTCGCGAAGCTACACTGCGCGTGTGTGCGTGTATGTGCGAGTGTGTGTAAGTGTGGTGCGGCACCGGAAAGGCATTAAACCTGCAGGGCGCAATGCGAAAGGTCCGAAAACGGGCGTGGAAAAACGACCCAGCGCCTGTCTAAAACTATGAGAGGGGAGGGCGCGCGCGCAGAGTGAAAGAGAGAGAGAGAGAGAGAGAGAGAGAGAGAGAGAGAGAGAGAGAGAGAGAGGGGGGGGGGGGGGGGGGGGGGGGGGGGCAAGCGCGCCGCTTTTGCATTGTATGAATTATCGAGGGTTATAACTAGCCTGGCCGGGCACCGCGCGTTGGAGTCGGGCTGCTGCCATGGCTACGGCCGGTTGGCTACAGCAGCCTGCCGTGTGTCTGTGTGTGTGCGCGCTGTTAATACTGAACATACCTCGCGAGCTTGTGCCCCGCCCTGTGCCGCTCCGGGTCCGGTGGCCCCGGCCCCGCCCCGGCCCCGGCCCCGGGCTGCCGCTGGTAACTTATACAGCGGTATGCCGGGCGGGGATTTCGTTTACACCTCCCTCTGGATCGGCGGCGGCGGCGGCGGGTCTTCGCCACTACCCCCGCCGTCAGGGGATGGGAGGAGGAGGGGGGGGGGACGCTACTCAGCACAGCTTTCCCCATTAAATCATGAGGGATGCGTGTGTTTCGCAGGGCCCCGCACTCTCATGCTGCTTTATTTTTATCCTTGATATTCCGGACAGTGCACACATCAGCCCATATTCAAGTGTATCGCTTCGGGCGGAAGCGCTCGCCGCCCCGCCCGTGCAGTCCTCGTGCGCCCGAACTCCGGAGCCACTCCAAACTCATTCGGATTTCCGTTTGTAGAGAATGAGGTATTTTGGTGGAGAGAAGGGGGGGGGGTGCAGGGAGCTCGTGATCTGGTGTACTTGATTCGGACGGATGCTCTGCTGATACTAGTACGGGCGTGTGTGAGAGTGCGTGCGTAGGGCTTAGGGCCGGGGCCGAGGCCGGGGCTCACCCCTGCGCCGCCCAGGTCTCTCCGTCTCTCTCTCTCTCTCTCTCTCTCTCTCTCTCTCGGCGTGTGTGTGTGTGTATGTTTGGGAGAGGATTACAGAGCGGGGCCCGGACTACAGGGGCTACACACAGAGAGGTTTCAATACCGCGCTTTGGTCTCGCTATCTCTACCCGCCCCCTCCCCTCCCCACCCCTCCCTCTGGCACGCACGCCCCAGCACGCCCCTCCGCTGCGAATAGCGCCCTCAACCGATCCGGCGAGCAAATACCAGAGTGTGTGCTGGCCGGGACTCGCATTATTTACAGCGTATCGGAGGGGTTAACGGTGATGGCGACGCGATGAGGGCGACGGTGACCGACGGCGCTTAAGGCCGACCCGACCGGACCCGACGGACCGCTCGTCACCCGCCGTGTCCTGTGGGAGTCCCTGGGGAGTCCTGGGGGACGGCCACGGCTTTCAGTGCACCGCCCTTTGTCTCCGGATTTTGCCTACGTACCGGTTTGGTTTTCAAAACTAATGTGAAACAGCCCAAGTTTGTCGCTGACCTGGTCCGGCGGCGCGGTGGAGTCCGGGGCGCGGCCCTCGGCCTCGGCCTGGGCGGCGGCGGCCGCGGCCGCGGTCACGTTGGGGCCGACGAAGCGCGCGCTGCACAGCGACTCCAGCTCCGGGTGCCCCTGCGTCGACTCTGCCGGGACAGCGGGCGCTGTGATCAGCTCTCCGTCTCTCACACACACGCACGCCCAGCCTCCCGGCCCGTGTACACTCACTGTCGTGGAAGAGGAAGGCCCCGTCCACGAACTCCTGGTCGGGCCGCAGGGACGCGGAGCGGACGAGCTGCAGCGCCATGTGCGGGCCGCGGGACATCATGGTCTGCTGGCTCTGGAACCTGCGCCGCAGCAGAGCCCGGCCGTCAGCGGCGGCTGCGGCGGCGCCTGCCGGGCAGGCAAGGCGCACGCGGGGCTGGCCTACCCGGCAGGCGTCCCGAGCGGCCTCCGGGGGCCTTGGGCTGCTCACATTGTCTTTGTGGTATTTTAGAAATTTTAGAAATAAAACATTCTTTAAATGTCAAAATCAATTCTGGATAGAAAGAAGCCTACAAATTTTCTGAAACAAAATCTAGAATTTTTTTTTTAAAAGATTCCTTTCAAAAGTCGGAACGTAAGAGAAAATGGTTTTTAAAATGAAATATAGCACACTCAGAAAAGACACACACGTGGCTGAAACTGTGAACAGAGTCGCCATAATGCCAATGCAAAGTAGAAGGACGAGTACAAAATAAAGCGGAGAGGAGGCGGCACTGACCTGCCGGACGGGTCGTGGGCGTGCTTGGTCATGGGGCTGCACAGCCGCTTGTCCGGGGTGGCGAGGTCCGGGCCCAGGAAGATGTCGAAGTGCGAGGCGCAGGACGCCGCCCTGCAACACGGAGCACGGCGCTGTTACACCCGGCCGCCGCACCGCCGCACCGCCGCGGGGGGCTCGGCGCGGAATGTTGGTAGCACAACAGTGCGGCCGTGCTCAGCGCGCGCGCGGCATATTTTGAATATTGGCGGGCGAATGTATTTTTTGGGCGTCGATCGCGAGCACCGCTCGGCCGCGAGGCAGGCTGCGAGCTCGGGACCGTAGTTGTAGTATGCAGGAAAAACAGAGAAAATGAGGGCGAAATCGGAGGACATAAGAGCACAAGTCGGGGAAGGAGGGGCAGCGGGCGTGGCGTGGCGGCTCCACGTGTGAGACTTATGGCGCTGCCCGGCGCCGCAACAAGCAGTCCACCGACCGGACGAGCAAAAGGAGGAGAAGGAGAGAAACAAACGCGGGCGCCTCTCTGGGCTGCCTCTGCCGTGTGTCGCATTATTGGCAGTGTACACGCGCGTGGGCGACACGTGTGAGGACGCGCGAGCACGCGTGCCTTGTGCCTCGATACAAGGGCTTTACAGCGGCCGCCGGGGGATGTTAGAGGAGGGACGGAGGGAGAGGGAGAGAGAAGCGTAGAGATGAAAACAGACAAAGGATTGGGGGAGAGGGGGAGGTGGTACGGGAGCAAGCCACAGGCAGCAAACTTTCCCAATATGAGGAGCATCCCCCCTCCCAACCTGCCCCCTTTTCTCCCGTGCGAAACGCCCCTTTTTTTGTTTTGAGTCACCAAAAGAGCGTCAGTCATGTGAAAGTGGATGAAGAAGGCGCGAGGAAAAAAAAGTGTGGGAAAGGTAAAAGGGAAGGCGAGGGGATGGAGAGCGAGTGAGCGATAGAGAGAGAGAGAGAGAGAGAGAGAGAGAGAGAGAGAGAGAGAGAGAGAGAGGCACCATGACAGGGTTAGGGTCCCGGCCAACAACCTTTTTCACTCCTACGCAATTGTAAAGCCAGCTCACGGCACGGTGAAGGGTCACCGAGGGATTGTCCCCCCCCCTCCCCTTCTCCAATTTCAGCCCCCTTCCCTCTCCACCCCTGACCTAGAGTCGGGGGAGAGGAGTGCTGGCGGGGGCGTCGTCCTTTCGGCCGGCGGAAATGGGATGTCTCAAGTACTCAAGTGTAATCACCTCCAACTCGTCGCACCCGCTCTTTTGCCTGGTTTAACTTTTGTTCGTCTCTTAACGTGTTCGTGATGGGCGGTAAGGCGAGAGGCGGCGCTGCCGTGGGACAGCGGCTCTGCGGCGCCCGAGGGCCGCACTCACTTGAGCTTGTAGTTGAAGATGGACAGCTTGACGATGTCCGAGGGCCGGCCGTGGAACTGCACGGACAGGTTGTAGCAGCCCGAATAGTGGCGGCTGTCCAGGACGCCGGAGCGCAGGTCCGACCCGGAGAAGGACACGGAGCAACCCCCGCGCGCCGCGCCGTCCACTGCGGGAGAGAGAGAGGCGTCAGACTGCTGCTGCTGCCGCTGCTGCCGCTGCATGTGCTGGCAGCCGGTCCGTGTTCGAGTACCAGCCGAGGGCATCTCTCTGGCCATGACCGGCTGTTGAGGCTGTGAGGCCGGAGGGTGGAGGGTGGAGGCCGAGGCCCGGCCAGGCCAGGCCATTTATATATATACACCCGGCTCACTCGCGCGGCCGCACCCCGCACCGGGTCTGACAAGGACAGCTGACGGCAAAGGGGGCGGCGGCCGGCAGGCGGCTGCGGCCAACCGATGACTGCGTACCGCCGCACTCACTGCCTCGGAAGGGAAAGAGGAAATGAACCGTGGAGGGCCGGCCGCCGGCCCGCGGGACGGGTGGGACCGGCACAGCCGGCAGCCGGCCGCGGCGTCAGCGGGCGTCGGCGGGAGCACGGCACTAGCACGCCGAATTTATTATTTTTTGGCGTGGATGGTCATTTTTAGAAATATACAGTATTTGCGCCTCGCGGGCCTGGCATATTAAAATTTAGATCATGAGCTTTCACAAATTTTCTAATTTCTGCCGGTTAAAAAAAAATTATTATTATTTTACGTCGGTTATGTTGGCCCGTCCGCGGTTAACGCGGGGGCGGGGAGGGCTTCCTGGAAGAGAACAAGCGGACAGACCGGCAGAATGGTCTGCAGAACCGAACGGAACCGAAATGAGAGCGGATTAACGACTCACTGAGCGCGGTGGGCGCGGGGGTGGCGGCGGCGGCGGCGGTGGCGGCGGTGGTCGCCTTGGCCCGCGCCGCCTCCCCCTTGCCGCCCCTGCCGCCGCCCTCGCCGTCGCCGCGGCGCCGCTCCTCCCGGTCCTGCTTGTCCTTCTCCTTGTCCTTCTTGTTGGACTCCTTCCACTCGCCCCGGATGTTCTCCTCTTTGCCGAAGTCAAGGCGGGCGAGGAAGCCGTTGTAGTTGTAGGGCGGCTTGGACGGCCCGGCGCTGGAACAGAGGCGCGGGGGTGTCAGTCGCGTCAGGAGGGCCTATGCACACGCAGAGAACATGATTAGTCGCCACGACGAATTTTTCTGTCGGTTTTCTGCCAACAGCCACGACTTTGCTGCAAATAATTCCCCGCTGTTTAACATCATCTAGGCCCGCACGTACAAGGAGCCGCGACTGGCTTACGGCCGCTGAGCGGCGGCGGCGGCAGCAGCGGCGCGAGAGGAAAATAATGGAGGGACGAGGAGAGCTGCTCGTCGCCGGGGCGTCGTGCCCGGCATGGATTAGCAAGCAATGGCTTTATTCTCTCTCCGTCATTAAAATAATTTCCTCTTTCTGCTTTCTTTTTTTATTATTATTTTTACTCTCCCTTTTGCCCGTCTGGTAATTACGACGAGCGCAATTCAGCGCCACCATCATTATGCACCGCAGTGCGCGGACCTGGCCGTGCTGGCTGCGCCGCTGGCTGCGCCGCTGGCAGCGCGGCTGCAGTACGACGTCGTATAATAATACGTCAAAAAGTACTCGGGGGGGGGGGGGGGGGGGGGGCGCCGGCGTCGCAGGGAGGCACTGAGGCGGCCCCGGGCAGCCCGCAACACGCGTGGGGTGGGGGGCATAGCCAACCCTCCTCGATGTACGATTCACATTTTTTGCAGGCAAAAATTGATGTTTTTAAAAAAAAATTTACTAAGACACACACAGACAAAACCCTCCTAATTTCCTTAAGAAACAAACTCCAATGAGACTACAATTTTCGGTACGAAAACTACAGTAGTTTAACGGCATCCTCTCTCCCGGGTTGTTTCAAACATTTTGTGAATGTTTGAAAAATAAAGAGTGCACCCTCACTTAAACTGGATGTAGATGTTGGGCCCGGGCAGCTCGAAGACGGTCTTGGCCATGTCGCAGACCGTGTGCACCCGCACCCCGGACGGCCCTGAGCCGTGGTAGATGATGATGTTGTCCGTGGCGCAGTGACTGCAATCAAACAACAAGACACGCGTCAGCGGACACAGCCAGCCGTGCCCCCCGTTGTGCGGCGGGCGGCACTCCGTCGGAAGTGTTCTTGGCACAGCCGGGGCGGATCGGAACGACTGGTGGAGAGCCGGAAGTGACATGGAGGGGCAGGACAGTGCCAGTGCTGGTGCCTGGAGAGACTCCGAGTCTCTCTACTGGTGCCCCGCCTCGGGGCGCGGGGCACAGCAGGCAGCCAGCGGGCGGCCCGCCTTAATCAGAGAGATGCATCGGAAGGCACGGCTGCAGCAACGCACCGCACGAGGAGGTTGGCAGCAGTGCACACAGAGCCCGGCGGAGCCGATGCCATACGACACGGCGGAACTCATTGCGGACAATTGGCTCTCAGTTTGGCCAACTGCTGAGGCCGTTGTCTCACAGATCATTGGACGCCCCATGTGCGGTGCGGTGCGGCGGGGACGCGGCCAACCTCGCGGGGCCTCAGAGACGCTCAGCACGACCGAGGCCACCGCCGCTGTCGCCGCCGCCGCCGCCGCCGCCGCCCCGAGCAAGTGGAGCGGGAAATTCGAACGGACTCGGCTGCGTGACAGGAATGGCGGCGCACCGCGCTGCGCCACGCAACAAATTTTACGCGACATTTTACGCGGGACTATTTCGAAAAGCGCGCGCGGCCCGAGGTATGAGAATGTCCGCACTCAACCACCTGCACCCGGCGGAACGAGGCGCCCCTTTCAATCTCTTCGCGGGGTGCGCGGCAGGGAGGGAGGAAAAAAATCCCATAACCGCGCCTCGCTCCACATTTTCGCATACCTCTTCAAACACCCCCGCCCCCCCCCCCCCCCACCCCCTCCCTCTGCAGGCCACCTTCATCACCGCTCCGCCGTCGCCGACCCCCGCCTCCGCAAGGACGAATATATTTCGGAAAAGGTGACGTCTTAAGGGAGGTCTCGGCGGGCGGCACTCGCGCGTCCCCCTCCCCCTCCCGTCCCCCTCCCCCTCCCGTCCCCCTCCCCCTCCCGTCCCCCTCCCCCTCCCGTCCCCCGCGCCGCCGCGCCGCCGCGCCACGCTGACGGCCAGGGCAGGACCGAGGCCCCGGAAGCCCACGGGTTCTCCGTCGGCGCCCCCCCCCCCCACTGGCCGGCCGCCAACGGGGTCCTCGCTTCCGCGGGTGCGGGCGACGGCCGCCGATGACGTCAGCGTCAGCCGCGCCTCCTTCGCCTCCGTCAGCGGCCTGCACGCCGCCCACGAGGGGGGCCTGCGGCCGATAAACCCCATCTGACGGGGTCGTTCCGGGCGGGGGGTCCGCGGGTTCGAGTACCCGCTCGGCCGGGAGTGCATATTTCCAAGGCAAGGGAGCGCCACCCGTCGGCCGGGCTGGCGCACGCGTGACTCCTGAATTATTCTCGACATCCGGTCTGAGTTTCAGCGGAGTACCCTATTCGGCCCCGTGAAGTGGTGCACGGCCTCGTGTAAGGCGGGCCGGGGCTCTGCGGCGGCGGCGGCGGCGGCGGCGGCGGCGGCGGCGGCGGCCGGCGTCACCAGCAGGAGCGGGACGCTCGGCCCTCGGCCCCGCCGTGCCGCCCGCCGGGCCCCGCCGCTACCCTCCCAGGTCCCGCAATGCCAGAAACGACCTGCCATTTAGCCCTCGGCTCGCGGCTCCGACCCGAACTGACTCGAATAACGCTGGCCACGGCCGGCTCCCTTTACAGCGTCCGGCGGGGCCCCCGCAGCCCCCGCAGCCCCCGCAGCCCCCGCAGCCCCCGCAGACCCCGCCGGGGCCCCGCCGAGCAGCGCCACCACCGAATCCGGTCTGCCGAGCTGAATGGAACGGGCTGACACACGGCCCTCGCTGTCACCCCGCCCTCATATGCTTGCTTCGCGAGCTGCGCGGTGGAGCTGCCTCCCTCCCTCCCCCCTCCCCTCCACCCCCGTCCCGCCCCTGCTTGGAGAGAAAGTGTGGCGGAGGAGTCGCGGGGCGGCGACGTAGATAGATTGACGACAGGGACTTTGGGGAGGTGATGGCAGGGAGGAGGGGAGGCGCCGGTGAGCAAACTCCCCACAGCCAGCAGCAGCGGCGGCGGCGGCGGCGGCGGCGGCGGCGGCAGCCCGGGAGGTAGGCAGCGGCGGCGCACCGCAGCCCGGTGGCTGCCTACCCCGCGGACGGCAGGGGCTCGGATGCGGGTTAGGACTGGCGGCACCGCAGGCCGCCGCGTGGAGGCGGTGGGAGGGGAGGGGCAGCTGGAACGCCGCTGCGGTCACCTCCAACGCAGCGCGGCGCGGGTCGAGGCCCCTGGCAGGTAGGCAGCGGGGACACGCGCCTGCCGCGCGGGCTGCCTACCCCGAGGACCGCGGGCGGAACGTTGCCGCCGGGTGCGGGTGCGATGACCTATCCCAACGAATCGGACGACTTTTCGTCCCAACACTCGCGGCCGGGATTATTTTGTTGAGCGTGTAATTTATGGGGTCCGACCCCTTTTCGGCATTCGTAGGTGTGTGTGCCGCCGCCGTCCCCCCTATAGGCCCCGATCGTTCGCGCTCGCTCGCATTCTCTTTCTTTATCCCTCCCGCACGGCCGGCCGAGTTTCCATAGGTTTGCGAGAGAGACGGAGCGAGTTTGGTAGTGGCCGCCATTACCACAAATATCACATTAGTCGGCAAAACAGGGGCGCGCCGCCGGCCAATAGACGGAGGGAGGGGGCATATCCCCCCTCTCCGTTGCACCCGCCGATACCGCCGGAGTGTGCGAGAGAGAGGCTGCTGCAGCGGGAGATTTCCCGACGCCGCCTTTTGTTTCCTGACCCAGTTTGGAGGGCGGTGCCCACGGCACGACCCCCCCCCCTCTCTCTCTCTCTCTCTCTCTCTCTCTCTCTCTCTCTCTCCTCCCCCTCGACTCGGTGCAAACGAGATCCCGTTTGCGGGTAAAAACTAGGCCGATAGTTTCTGCAATATCGGAGACCCGGACAACTCAAATTTATGCACTAGAGTTTTCTTTTTATTCCGACGGGTAAAGCCGCGACGCGTCGTTCATATACGTAACAAAACCCCATAAGGCACCTTGCCACAAAGTTGCCTCATCGTCTCAACTGGACCTCGTATTTTTTTTTTTAACGAAACATGCCCCCTTTTTCTGCTAAATCCGGAAGATGTAAAAGAATTAAAAATTGTGTTCCGAGCAGTCCTCTGCTGCGTCGGCGGCTTCGGCACGTACGCGAGGGGGAGGTTGACGGCGAGCAGCTCCAGGGTGACCTTGGCGCGCACGGAGGAGGCGGTGACCAGGTAGCCGCAGCTGAGGCCGCCCGGGTACAGCCCCGGGTAGCCCGGGCTGGCCAGCACGCAGCCGCCGGCGCAGGTGAAGTCCTGGTAGATCCAGTCGCACTCTGGAACAGGAATGGCAAGGGCTCAATCGGGATGGTCACTGAGAACGACAAGAAAAAAATACACTTTTGAAAATTCCTTAAGGGAGTTTCGTCACTCCGACTGCCGCTCCCCAGAAAGTCCATTGCAAAAGGGAGGGCGTTACCTGTGTTCTCGCGCCGCTTGCCGCCCTTCGGCATGAAGCCCACGCCGCTCGCGTTGGCCGGCGTGAAGCTGTAGTACGCCAGGAACTGCGACCGCTCGCTGGGCTCGGACACCCTGCGGCCAACAAGCGGGTACAGACACACAATACACAACCGGACACCCGGAGGGGCAGCCGCGGGGCGGCGGAAAAAGTGGGCCAGCCGCCGCTCCTGGACCAGGCGGACACGCAGACGGGCAGGTGACTGGCGGGCAGACGGCGACTCTTTCATGTCGACACGACAGCCGTCATACAGCGTGACATGGGCCCCACAAGCCGGCAGCCAATGTGCGCCCTCTGTCCTTTTATTTTTCATCCCCGCCCGCCATCTCTCTCTCTCTCTCTCCCTCACTCGCACGCCGCGCCGCCGCCGGGTACGTTCTCTGTTTGCTCTGTTTTCTGCTGCGCGGTCGTCAGTGGTCCTCATCGGCGAAACAAAAGCGGCGCGATAACTTTCCACCGCACGGCTGTAGGTCACGCGATGCCCCCTCCCCTCCCCCTCCCCCCCTCCCTCTACCCCTCCCCCCCTCCCCCCTCCCCCTCCCCCTCCCCCCCTCCCCCTCCCCTCCTGATGGATGAGCCGTGCAACGCCCATGACGTACCTCCCGGCGCCGAGAGCGGACCGGGGAGCGCAGCTTTGTTCAACTCAGCAGCTCCCCCTCAGAACTCCCTCCGCCCTCCCCGACTGCCACGCCCTCTCCGGACGCAGCTCTTTCCTCTTCCAGTTGGCTACCTTTGCCTCCTCGCGGCGGGGAGGAAGAGAGAGAGAGAGAGAGGGGGGGGGAGTGGTACCAACTGCGGCACGGACGACGCCCTGACAAGGGTACGCGCCCTACGGCGAACCCTCAGTTACACCGTTGACACTGCCCGGTACCGGTAGCAAACGAGAGAGAGAAAGAGGGGGGGAGGGGGGCAGGGTTGTTAAGGACGGAACCGGGCGGAAGAGAGAAGTTCTAGGTGTAAAATGTAAAAGGCTACCCGGGTGTGGAGACGAGCGATTTATCTCTCTCTCTCTCTACTCAGAGACAGAGACGCCGATAGTGCTCGGAATCGGCCTCGTCTGCCCCGCACGGCCCCGCACGCCCCCGCGGCCCCCGCGCGCGTCGCTTCCAGGCAATCTTCGCCACGCGCGAACTCCCATAACACTCCGTAAAGAAAACAGAGGGCCGGCCGGGCACTCCCGGACAGCACCGCGCCGCCGCCGCCGCCACCGCGCTGCCTGTTGGTGAAAGTGTCGGCGTGAAGTTCTGCGGACGGCGGCGGCGGCGGCGGCGGCGGCCGTGGTGGCGGTGGAACTAACTTGCCGGATTTAATTATTGAACCGCAGAGTTCGGCGCGGCGTTTCGCCCGGACCCGTGGCACCCCGGACTGCAGCGGCACACTGTACCGGCACGCTTCTTACACGCCTGTTACACTGGTCACACTGGAGGCGGGCAGCGCTGTGCATGGCGCAGGGCAGGCCGGCCCACCACCACCACCCGCGAGCTGCTGTGCTGCGTGTCGCATCAGACGCAGTGCGAGGCCGAAGAGAGATCCCCTCCCCGCTGCCGCCGGTGCTCGGTTAGGGGTGTGCGTTCTGCCCCCGCCATCCCCCGTCATACCATATCCCGCCCATGACAGTCAATTCTTACTGTCTTAAGAGATTTCCCCTGGGCTGCTCAACGGGTGAAAAGGAAAGGTTGGGGGGGGGGGGGGATGCGGCAGCACCTCCAGAGGTCCCCCCCCCCCGTGCCCCTGTCCCGCCCCCGTCTGCCTCCGAGAGCCCCCTCACGCCCCCAAGTCCCTCTCCTGCAATCACCAACAGCCGCGAAAATAAAAATGGTGGCGCCATTCAAACCAACGCCTCTCATGCAGCCGGGCAGCCGGGACGGCTGAGAGAACGACCTCTCTCTCTCTCTCACTCGCTCTCGGTTGGAGTTGAGGGGCGCGATCCTTGGGCCCCCTCATGACGACCTGTTGCCGTACGGTACCCTACCTTGCAACTTTAAATAATACCTGTATTTAGGTCAATTTTTTTAAAAACATTGCCTCAGTTTTGGATTGAACTTGAAAAACTACCCTCTGAACAAGTATCACGAAAACACACACTCTGAAGGTGCGCTTGCCTCGACAGGAGGGGAGCGGCCTTCCCTTGTCTGGGTTCGCGCGGCCGGGAGGAGGGGGGTGGGGGGAGTAAATCGGGCGCCTCGCTCGAAATCAGCCCTCCGTTATCTAAATTTCACTCAAGCCGCAGTGGAGGGGCGATCCGGTGCTTTGCGTGGGAGTGGAGAGGAGTGGGCCGGCGCTGCCCCGGAGCTGCGGGAGCTCGCCTGAATATATATAGTAAGTAAATTTAGACGGCAGCGGGAGAAAACGCGGTTAAAAATTTACCAGAACTGGCCGCTAGAATTATTCAGAGGCAGCAGGGGGCTTTGCCAGCTTAGGCGCGGCCACGGCGGGGCCGAAGGAGATGGGGGAAGAATAATGAAGAAACGGAAGTGAGAAGGAGGAGAGGGAGGAGGAGGGGGAGGATGAGGGGGGGGGGGGGAGAGGAACCCCAGCAGCAGCAGCAGCGGCCGGCGGCGGGCACGGCCGCACAGGCACACAGTCAGGGCGCAGCCCGGCACAGCCACTGCCTTTGCTAAATTAATAATGGGGCGCTCAGTGAAAAAGGTCACATGAAGCGCCAAGGCAGCCGAGGCAAGAGGTAAGGAGGGGGCGGGGGAGTGTGTGTGAATGGGGAGCGGGGGGAGGGGGGGGGGGGTAAGTTGCAGTGTACAGAAAGGAGACCGGGGAAAGGTGATGGGGCTAGTCCTGCACCCCGGGGGGCACCACGGCCACGGCCCGGTCTCCATTATTGACTTGCCCGCCCAGCAGCGGCAGCTGCAGCGGCAGCAGCTGTAGCGGCAGCAGCTGTAGCGGTAGCAGGGTCGTGGGGGGCGGCGGGGACAGCGGCCCATCCGTCTCTGCCCGCACGGGGCGAGGCGAAGGGAAGGGCGGGCTTAATGAGTCCAAACACAATACAAGTCCACAGTAGTGGGGCCCTTGGCTGCTGGTGCTGCACGGCCGGGGGCGGGGCCGGGGGCGGGGCCGGGGGCGGGGCCGGGGGCGGGGCCGGGGGCGGCTGGGCACGGCGGCGGGCCCTCCGGCGGCGCGCCCGGCACGAGGGAGGTATCGGCGCACCGGACGGCGCACGGCTGCACTGCCCGGCTAGCGTGCCCCGGGTCATGCCGGCCGGGTCCCCGGGGACGTCGTCTGCCCGGCCCAGCCCGGCCCTGCGTGCACGGCGAGTGCGGTGCTCCGACGGCGTCGGCGGTAGCGGCGGCGGCGGCCGTGGTGGCCGAGGCCAGCGGAGCCGCCAGCGGAGGGCACAGCCCAGCCCCGTGCCTGCCTCGCACTGTGTACCCCCCCCCCCCTCCTCCCCGGAGCACAGGACCGGGCGCAACCACAAACTGTGTCATGACCCCCCCCCCCCCGGAGCATTGCCAGCCGGCGGGACGGCAG
Source organism: Megalurothrips usitatus (assembly GCA_026979955.1). NCBI lineage: Eukaryota > Metazoa > Arthropoda > Insecta > Thysanoptera > Thripidae > Megalurothrips > Megalurothrips usitatus. The sequence goes on from CM049598.1 coordinate 1,470,369, forward strand.
GAATGCTACTACAACTTTCTTCCCCGCAGATAAAATGAACCAAAACGAGGGGAAAAATTATTGCGGGAAACAAACTCAGTCGTGCCGAGAGAAAACCTCATCGGGGTTCAACGAACCGAACCCGGCCAGAACTCATCCGACTTTCTCTCTCTCTCTTTCATCGAGCATGGCCCCCTGGACCAGAGCTGCTGTCCATATGCCTGTTTTGATGTAGGCGTGCCAACTGCCGCCGCGCACTCAATCCGAAGCACGGAATAGAATCACAATATTGCAGCCCCCACCTCCACACCGCCCCCTCCCATATCGAGTTAATAATTTTGCCTGACGATCTCGCTTACATTCATTCGATTTTTGTTTCGTTCATTTACTTTTTTTGCGTGCGCGTTATTAACTGGTCACTGGCTCTATCCGATAGAGCGCAATACTGATGAAAACTAGAAAGAGACAGGAATAGAGAGAAAGAGGAAGGGAGAGGGAGGAAAAGAGAGAGAGAGAGGGAGAGAGAGAGAAAGAGAGAGAGAGAGAGAGAGGGAGAGAGGAGGAGAGGAGAGGGGCGATATGGTCGGTCGTCTCCGTCTTACCTGAGGGTGAGGGTGGCGGGCCCCCGGTCGGCGAACAGCACGACGGGGGTGGTGAAGCGCTCGTTGGCGCCGCACAGCGACACTCCGCGCGCGGCCCGGGTGCCGTCCGCCAGCTGCAGCGCCCCGCCCTGGCAGCTGCACAAGGAGGCCGTGGCCGTCACGGGGGGCAGCTTCAGTGTGAACGAGGTCCGGGCCGGCGGCGAGGCCGGCGGCGTACCTGTTGTTGTGGTAGCGGCCGACGCCCACCATGCGGTACAGCTGGATCTCGACGCGCTGCTTGGCGTCGGGCAGGAGAGTGAAGGCGCACACCCCCGGCGTGTCCAGCGAGGCGGACTTGATCATGCCGTAGGGCCGGCCCGACCGCTGCAGCACCGTCACCGAGTCGATGGTCGCGTTGCACACTGTCAACGCACGACGGCGACAAAAAAAACACACACAACAAAAACGAAATGATTAATTGAATTGTTTTTTTTTGTACATGCTCTCATAGGGACACATGGAAAAAGAAAAAAAAATATTTTCATGAGGGCGTCACCGGCGTGGCGGCTTGGTCAGAAATTAATGACCCACACGGAGACAGCGTTGCCGTGCCGCGGGGGTGGGTAACAGTTTTATGAATTATTATTTCGCAGTCAGCGTGGTGCACATGGTCCTATCAGAGGGGCGGCGGCGGGTGACAGCCAAGTGACTGACTCACCCGACAGACACCACTACCGCCCCCCCCGCGGGGCCCCGCCTGCCCCCCGCGGGGCCCCACCGAACCCAGCGAGCCCAGCGGGCCGCCCTGCACATGATAGCCCCATGTAAAGAAATAAAGAACACAAAGAGGCAGAAGGATAGAGGCATAAATATAAAACTGAAGTGGGGCCGCGCGCGAGAACATTTGCGAATGCGCGGCCGTGCACTGTTTTACGGAATGGGGATGCGAGTGAAGAGGAGATGGAGTGCGAGAGGGAGAGGGAGAGAGAGAGAGAGAGAGAGGCAACGGGCAGGGGTAAGGAAAGAGCAGCGGTGACTGCGGACTCGGTATGCCCATGGGTACTAATTCACGTCGACCTCCCTCCCTCTCTCTCGCTCTCGCCGACCCTCTGCCCTCTCTCTCTATCTCTAGCTCTCTCTTCCTCTATCCGTCTGTCTCTCTCACACACGGCAGCGGCAATTTATGATTTTTGTCGACAATTTATGCATCCCACGCGCTCTACGGCCGCGGGCTCCGTGCGAATTGTTTTTTGGTGTACCGGCGGACGGTGCAGGCAGCCCCACGGGGGGTCTTCAGAGGGGGGGGGGGGCAACCGGACAGCCGCCGGCAGGTGAGGGCCCCGCACAAATTTATTTACACCTGCTTTCTGTAAAGAGCATGAATAATTGGGCGCGCAGAGAAAAGAGTTTTCGCAGAAGCGCCGCCGCTGCCCGTAGCAGAGAGTGCTCGTTGTTTTTCGATAAACATTTTAAGTCGGATTGACTCTGTCAGGACAAAAAAAAAATAGAAAAGAAAATGGGGAGCAGCGAAGAAGAAAGCCTCCCTACCCCCACAAAAAAAGAGGTTAGGGGAAGGCTAAACGGTCCGGGCAGCGCACCTGTTCACCTGCTCGGCGCACCTGTCTATAGCCGAGCTCCGTACACCCGCGCTCCGCGCGCCTGTTCGGCACCCGTCAGCGACCCCCCGCCCTCTCGCTCCGCCATACTCCAGCGGGCACGCCTCTTTTTAATTTCTGCGGCCGGTCCGAAAGAAGGCAGTCGCGGCCAAAGGAAACAATTCCGGCGGGATCCAATCACGAAATTCATTACAGCTAATTAACAAGCGACCCTGTTTGCGGGCGAGGCTTAGGGCAGAACGTGCCGAAAAAGGTGGTCCGAGGGGGACCGGAGAGACCGGGGGGGGGGGGGGGGGGGGGGGATGGGGGCCCAGGGGTGGCGGCCGGGGTCGAGGGGGCGGCGCCGGACTGATACGCCCTCCGAGCCTGCTGGGAGGCGCACGAGTCTCGTGGATAATTTTCGGCCCGTTCGTGTTTCTCATCCGCCGAAATCGGCAAATAAATTATCGCCTCATTCGATGAAGACGCGACCGTGATTCGGCCGGAAGCGCGGTGTTGCGCGGACCCGTGGGAACATCAAAGAGAGCGGCCGGGGCGACTCCGACCCCAATTCTATTTTCTTTTCTTTTCCCTCTTATTTCTCTCCTCTCGTTCCCCCATTTTCTTGCCGGGCCGGCCGCCGCCTCCGACGCCGCAGCCACCTCCCCTCCTCTTCTTCCCGCAGCAGGACCCATTTTAATTGCTTCATCACTAACCCAATTAATCCAACTCTCGTGCTCGAGGCGCGCGGCGGCGGGCGGGGCCGGCGGGCGCCCTAACCTGTCGGGGGCCCGCCAGGTCCCGTCCCCCAGCGCCCGCTGCGCCCCGGACCCCCGCGGCGACACGCCGCGCGCGAGACGCTACCCGCGGCTCAGCACTTGGCGATACTCACTGTTGGCGCAGTACTTCTCGAGGCCGCACTGGGCGCAGCGCTGCGGGGCGGCCTCGCCGCAGTGGCAGCCGCCCTCCCTCACGCAGCACGCGCAGTCCGTCTGCGACGTGTTCCACGGGCACGGGCAGCCCGACGTCGACGCCGTCCACAGGTCCACGCGGGCGGCTGCGGGCCAGAGAAGACAGAGTTAATTGCTTGGTTAAACTTCGGTTTTATTCGTCACCAAGCGAAACACATTTTCAACCCTCACTCGATGGCCTTGTAAGGGTACCAAAACGTTTTCGACCCCGCGTTCGCCAACCAAACGAAAAGAAGACACCCGACGTTTTTATCTGAGCACGGCGCGGCCTCCGCTCCCGCCTGCGGTCTGGGTAACACCGCCCTCGGGCCGCGCCGCAAACCTGTTTCCTGTTAATCTATTTCATCCCGCCGCCGCCGCCCTCCTCGAGGCCGTGCGTTACGCAGACGTGTCGGCAGACGCGGCGGGGCGGCGCGGGGCCCGGCCCCCACGCCGGCAGCCGGCCGGAGCAGATTTACGGGGAACCGATGCCTTCATCGCGGGGCTCTACTCTGTGCGTGCAGGAGCCCTCTCGCAGGCGCCGGATCATCGTTCTCCCCCCCCCCCCCACCTCTCTCTCCCTCTCTTTCTTTTGCTTGTCGTTACACGCTGAGCCAACGGAGCGACAAGGACGACCAGATAGAGCCCCCCCCCCTCTCCCTCACCCTCTCGCACTCCGCCATCTGTTCCGGAGGGGGTTAGGTCTTCAAGACGCGCGGCGGCCGAGATGAAGGCAGCCGCGAGCCCACTGACCCTGCCGGACTCGGTGCAGCCGACTTAGCGGAAGAGAAATGAGGAGGTCAGGCGGGGCGCCGCGAGGCGCTGTGACCTATCCGGGACAAAAACTTTTCCATTCAGCGCAGCGGCGCCCCGCATGGCAGTTGCTCTTCTACTGCTCTCTCTCTCTCTCTCTCTCTCACTCTCACTCACTCACTCACTCACTCACTCACTCACTCACTCACTCACTCACTCACTCACTCACTCACTCACTCACTCACTCACTCACTCACTCACTCACTCACGCGCAGCTCATTCCCCACACACTGCGGTCCACGGCGGAGCGCCTGTCGTCGGGAGGGTAGGCATGCCCGCTTCACAGCCCTGCGCTCGCACTGACTACCTGGCAGGCTGTCGGGCCGCAGAGCAGCCTGTGTGCGTGCGTGTGTGTGTGTGTGTGTGTGTGTGTGTGTGACTTTCCAGCGGGGGAGGAAAAAGAACGAGATTGAAAATAGAGATGAAAATAATAATGTTTTTTAAGAAACGAGAGATAGGGTACGTAATTAGTGAGAGAGGGGGGGGGGGGGAGCACGCAGGCGGGAGGAGTGAAAGAGACAGATGGAGCCTCATCGCCATTGTCACACCTGTAACCGTAATGTCGCGGTCAGTTAATTACAGCCAGCTCGGCTCCGCGGCGCGGCGGAACCAGGGAGGGGAGTGAGGGGGGGGGGGGCATTAAGCGGATTGCAGTCACCGGCCGGCGGTGGCAGATCCGCTCTTTCTGGACGGCAGGCAGCCGGCCGCCGCCGCTGCTGCGCCGCGGTGTAGCCGGGCCCTCCGCACGCGGCAGCGCACCGGCTCCGGACCCGAGGAGGTATTTGGAGGAGCCGAGCCCCCCGACCGTGATACACCGGCCGGGCCCGGCCGCCGGCTTCCCGGCTACCCTGGGGGGCTGCCGTCCCCCCAACCCCCCCACGGCCACGGTCACGCGCAGTGGCCCTAATGAAGGAGAAAAAGGTTATAAAAGCGCAGAGGAAATGAGTTTTTGCGGCGAGTCCCGTGCCGTGCGCAGCCCGGAGGCCGTGCCAGCGTGCCGCGTGGGCCGCCCGGCATCAAGGCAAAAGAGGACACCCCCCCTCCCACAGCCCGCCTACTCCACTCCCGTATCGGATCGCTCTCGTGCGTCACGCCGCGTCTCCACCTTCCTCTTTTCCCTGCCTTCACCTATTTTCTTTTTTCCTAATAAAAAAATGAATGGCGACCCAAAGAGTCGCCAACGAGGAAGTGTGACGCTTTACACGCACACACACACACACACACTTTCTCTCTCTCTCCCCTCTCTCCCTCTTCTCTGTCTGTCCCTCTCTCTTTGCGTATCCGTGCGCACGTGCGGGGGTACCAGCGAGGTGCCTTCGGACCAGTCATCTCATCTCTTTGCGGTTGGCAGCGCCGCGCCGGGGTCGGTCGGGTCGGTGGCGTTGGTTGGTACCGCCGCTCCCCGCCCCCGGCGGCGTCTCTGGCTGCACCTCCCTCGCGTGGCGTGGCGCGGCGCGGATCCACTTGCCGTCCCCATTCTCTTGCACCGCTATTTGACAGACAACAGACCGCGCCGCAGACGCACTCGAAACACTTGGGTGGTGGCGGCGCCACGGCGTCTGCGGGCTCCACTCATGTTGTTTACCCCGAGAACACAAACATCATCGTCATTATTATCTTCATAATCATCATCATCAACAACAACCGTCATCACCGCGGTGTACACCGTGCGTCCTCATCATTATCATCCGACGCCATCGACCACGCGCGCTCCCGGACAAGGAACGGAGAGCGAGAGAGAGAGAGAGAGGGGGGGGGGCGAGGGGAGGGGTGATGCAGGTGCATACCGACATGCAATTTGTATGCAATCGTACTGTCGGCTCGTGCCGCATGCCAGCGGCACCACCGCGGCGGCCGAAGCCGGGCCACGCCCGGGGGGGCCTGCATACACAACAGCACACACACGCACACACACACACACGGTCGGAGTGTAAACTATGCCTGGGAACAAAAATAATCTGGAAAATAAAAGCATGCAAATAAAAATCGCTCGCTTCGCACGGGCCCAAAAATCAGTTTACAAATTTTTTTTTGCCGTCGCAACCGGAGAAGGTGCTTGCTACACACGCACACACACACGTATCTCGAGCGGGGACCGTAGTCATGAGGCGAGTCCCCGCCAGCCCCCCCACCCCCTGCGGCCTGACTGGCCTGACCGCAGCCGGCGGCGGCCCCGGCGGGTCCCCGGCGGGTCCCCGGCGGGTACCCCGGCGGCCACCCCGACGGGTACCACACAGTGCCGGCGCCCGCCGTACTCCCCTAATCCGCCGTCGCCCCCACTTTCGGCTCCGCTCTCCGGATGCGCAGGTGTGCCGCGGACATAAAGATAATTCTTCATACGCGCGGGTAATGCCCGCTGAAAGGCTAAAGCACCGAGCCAGACTGCCCCCACCCCCCTCCACACAGCGAACGCACACTCAATTGACAATACCTCTGGTTTTTCTAAACTTTTTTTTTCCATTTCGCGTTTGTGGTAAAACCAAGGCCCTTGAAAACACCTGATCCCGCCTGCAGCCGCCATACCGCGTCCCACAATCTTTCTCCTGTCATTCCTCTTGCCGCTTTTTCTACTGTGCCGAGTTCCCCCCCCCCCCCTCCACGACGTTCTATACTTTCTCCTGCCCAGTGAGAGAGAGAGAGAGAGAGAGAGAGAGACAGACGGAGACAGAGAGAGAGAGAGAGAGAGAAAGGCGCTGTTGCAGTTCCGTTGATTACCAGCGCCCTCGTCTTTCTTATTCCTCGCCTTTTTCTTTCCTCTCGCTTTGGCTACCCCCCCCCCCCTCTCTCTCTCTAGCCGGTCTCACCTCTCTCTCCCCCACCACGGCGCTCCTTAGCGCAGGCTCACCTGCGGGCCCGCTGACCCCCGTCAGCGCCCCCTCCTCCCCCAACATGTTCCACTGCCCCATCAGCAGCAGTCAGTAGCGGAGGTTCTCATTACTTACGATCCCTAGTGTACTCCCCCTCCCTCTGCGGTCACTCTACCCTTGCGACAACTGCAAAGAGTGGCCCGCCCGCTTATTTGCACTGATGACAGAAAGATCAATCTGTCCTGGGGAAGCCGTTCCAAAAAAAAAAAAAATAAGGTCGAGGGTTGAGATTTTAGCACCATGTGCTTGCGCTCTTCCTGATCAATCTTTTAAGAGGTGGAGGGGGGGGGGGCGTCCCCTGACACTCGTAACAGGGGAGGGGGTGGGCAGGTCATAAGAAGCGCTGGCGGTGAAGATATTGGCAGGAGCAGGGGGGGGGGGGGGGGGCAGCGAAGCGCAGCGCCGTGGCGAGGTCAGCGCTTTCTATTACCGGCCCCATGTCGGACAGCGGGGGCTCCGGGCCGGGCTCCGACGGGCTCCGGCGGCAGGCTCCGCAGGGCCCCGCTCTCCGCCCGCACGCGCTCTCCCAATAATGAAAAACACTGCAGGCCGGGAACGGGAGAGTCGGGGCCGCCCCTTCGGGCGTGATAGAACCCTACAGTGATCATTTAAAGTCGAGATTCTGATTTAAAAAAATAATGCTCTTCTTATTTTAACTCTTTGATGTGTGCTATTGGGTCTTTGTTTACCCTTTTCATATTTTAAATTCTGACTCGCCATTTTGTGGATAGTGCGTATTTGATTTTATCGGATGAAATGCCCCTCGCCTCTCCGGTGTCTACCATCTACCTTGCAGTGACCCACGACAGGGGCTTACTAGCACGTACCCTCCGTGCCCTTGCTTTTATACTCGTCGCAAAACACCAAACAAAGTGGGCGGGTACGGAAAATAAAGGGCAACGCGCCTCTCTATTTTAGTGCGCTGAAACCATTTTTGGAAATAATACGCGAGCGAGACCGGGCGCTGGGAGGAGCGAGAGGGCCCGACTATCTCCAATTAAGAGGGCTCAGATGAGAGGCTTACTCCGTTTCTCTCTCTCTCTCTCTCCCTCCCTCCCTCCTGCCCTTCAGAGAGTTATCTCATATCTGCTACCCAGCCATTGTGTCGCGCGATTTACTCTCGCCCCCCCCCCCACTCCCCGCTTCATCCCCGCGTTCCGCCATTCCACTCATCCTTTTCCAGCGCCCGAGAGAAAAACTGCGCGGTCCAGTCATCTGTGAAATACATTTACGACATTGTCCAAATGCTATTTATTTTCCAATGCTGTCGGTAAGCTATGAAAAATTTCTGAATTCCGGGGTGGAAAAACAATCCGCGTTATGGCTTTGATGTTGCTTGTCCACTGCTGCGTACGGTACGGCACACAGCAGCCCTCTCCTGGCCGGAGGCGACCGGGGCACCGGAGCGCGGGGGCGGCAGTGGGTGGCCGGCCGGGGGGGGGGGGGGGGGGGGCTGGCGGGCCCACTTTATTACGTGCTGCGTACGGCCGCACGCGCCGCTCCAATTACTCAGGGATGATGCGGGAGACAGAAGGCCGGTCCGGGAGCCGTGTCCACGGGCCGGCCCAGGGCCTGACGGCGCTGCGCCCTAGCGCCGGGGCCTCTGCTCTTGCAGCCGAGGGCCCCCATGCCGGACACACACGCACACACCTCCGCGATGATCCGGCCGGAATTACGTGGGTCCTGATTGGTCTGGGCTGGGGGCCCGTCGCGTCGGGTCCCCCGGCCCGGACACCGCCCACCTAGCCCTCTGTTGCACGGCGGGGCAGCGGGCGGAGGGGCCGGCGGCACCCCGACACCTCCCACACACCGGGCCGCGCCGCCGCAGGCAACGCCTCTCGGTGCGTGCGCCCAGCACAACATTCCTGCCCTCAGTGTGGACGCCGGCCGGCCGCTCGTGTGGCGAGCGCCTCCTGATGCGGCATTCCGCAGAGATTGCTGCGGCCTCTGCCCCAGGTCAGGGCTCGTAATACCGGCACGGGCAGAATATCGAGAATCGACGGCGATTTGCCGCGTGCGTGTGCGGTGTACCGCTAGCGTTCCGGCACAAAAATGTGGCGCTCAACTATAAATATCTTCCGCCTCTCTTTCTCTCTTCTATCCGCTCTCAGGCCTCGGGCAACACACACACGATAATCAAAAAGAATTAGCCGGTAGCCCTGCCGTCCCGCCCGCACGGCCGGGCACCGCACGCCAGGGCACGCCAGCGCACGCCAGGGCACGCCAGGGCACGCCAGGGCACGCCAGGGCACGGGACCCGGGATGCCGGATGGCTCCCGAGGGTCATTGCCTACGCGAGCCGATACGGCGAAACAGCAATAAGAGACTGTATTACAGGCGGCCGCTGCGGTCCGGCCAGGGAAGCGGCGACCGAGAGCAGGACCGGCGGGGAGGGGGGGAGGGGGAAGCAGGGAGGGGAGGGGGCTGCAGAGGAGGGGAGGGGAGGGGATGATTTCCGTGGGGCTCAGCCTGAGCCGGGGCTCAGCCGCGCACCGCCACCGCTCTCATAGGGATCTCTCTCTCTCTCTCTCTCTCTCTTTCTCTCTCTCTGCGCCCTCTCTATCTGTCTCTGTCTGTGTCTCTCCGAGTGTCCCCTGGTATCCCCGCTGCGCTGCTCTCTGAAAGAGAAGCAGAGCCGGCGGCGGCTTGTCGGGGTCGGTCAGCTCAGGCCAGCCCTTCCCGCCGCCTCCTCCGGCCCTCCTCCGGCCCTCCTCCGGCCCTCCTCCGGCCCTCCTCCGGCCCTCCTCCGGCCCTCCTCCTCAGCCAGGCACGGACTGCAATAAGATGCGCTGCGCTCTCGTTTGATCACGGCTCTGCACCAGTGCTCACCCCCACTTCCCCGCCCGCCCCCGCTGGGCAGCATCGCGGCGTAAAAGGATACAAAACAATATCCACTGTCCGAAATGTTGAAATCCTGCTGGTGCCAATAAGCTAACTCTTTGTTTGTCCGTCTGCCCCCTCTCTCTCCCTCTCTCTCTCTCTCTCTCTCTCTCTCTCTCTCTCTCTCTCTCTCTCTCTCCGCGGCCCTGTTAGCCTGCCCGGAGCCGCACACGGCCACCACGGCCACCACGGCCACCACGGCCACCACGGCCGCCGCAGCCGCGACAGCGGAATGAAATATACGTGTGGCGACCCTTGACACTTTGGAACCCGTCCCGGCCCGGCCCCCCGCCCGCAGCCCCCGCAGCCCCCGCCACGCCGCAGGTATAAACGTTTACTGTTATATTGCCTTCCCCCACCCCTTTCCCTTCTTTTTCAATTTTTCTCACCCTTCTCTCTCACTCTCTCTCTCTCTCTCCCTCCCTCCCCGCCGTCTCTCTCCCCCTGCGTCACAGGCCGTCGCCGGGCGCCAAGTCGGCTGCCTCCCAAACTTTACAACGGATGACCTCTGGCGTTCGGGTAGGTTGGCTGGTGGGGAAGCGGAGGGGAGGAGGGAGGGGAGGAGGGAGGGGAGGGGAGTGGCGCGGCCTCGGCCGATGCGACGCTGGTGACTGGCGCAGGACGCGCCAGAGGGGGGCGGGGATCTGGGATTGCCTGTCAGGCTGCACCGATTGACAGACAGGTGGAGAAGGTCATGTTCCGAGAATACGACCGCCCACCGCCTCCTCCACTCCCGCCTCGTGCACGAACCCAAACCCTGGCCTGACCTCACACAGAACCACTGGACTGTGTTTTTAGAGGCAACGGTTAATGATGAGTGCCAGGCGAGCGGAATAAAGAAACAACGCGAAAGAACGAGCCGGTAAACAGAAAAAAAGAGAGGAGCCAGACGATAATAAAATAAAAATAGGGGAGGCTCTCTGCTAGCGGCGGCGGCGGCGGCGGCGGCGTCGTGGAGTTCAAGTTTCATCCAATTCACAAAAGCCTCCACTCCGCAGCATCGGGCGGCTGGGAGTGCCGCCGCTTCCCAAAGAGGTTTTGTTTCCGAGGCGGGCGGATCGGCCTATGGCCAGGCAGAAAACCAGAAAATACTCGAGCCGAAAATACTTTTACTGTCACAAATTGGAGCAGAACACTTTCAAATCAGGGTTTTTTACGCTGCTTTGTGAGGCAAGCGGGAGCGACCAGGGCGATGCTCGGACCCATACAAAAACGGGGAGTACGCGTTTGGGGTGCGCCCAGTACGCTCCAGAGTACCCGTGCCCGCTCAGGACCAGTGCGCTTCCCGGCCGCTCCTGCCGTGACCCCTAGTCTGCTTTTAGGCCGGAAATGGGGACAGAAGCAACAACGCGCGGGGTCTAGTACGCTCTTTAGAACGGGTACCAGGCCGCTTTCAGTGCTCGCGGAAAGCAAGCGCGCGCACTGTATGCGTACCAGTGCGAGGAAAAGCATTACTGCATCGCCGTAGGAGCTATAACATCTAATTGTATACAGTATCGCAAAGGCTTTGAGGCATATGTCCCGAACAAACGAAATCAACAAAATACAAGAGCGTTATTTGAAAAAGATGAGCTTATATGACTAAGCGATTACGTCCTCAGCCCAGGTTGCTCCCCGGTGTGTACGGAACTCATACACAGCCGGGAAACTCCATTTCAAGAGTCCTCCCTGGTGGGATTCGAACCCACGGCTGACAGTCCGAGAGCGCGCACGCTACCCCGAAGCTATCAGGCTTCCTTGGAGGGGACCGGTTCGGCTGACCATCTCATTCTACACGCTCACCGAGCCCACCGGTCCCGCCTCCCTCTGGGCACTGTTCGGGTACCAGTACGTGCGGTTGTAAGCGACGCGACCTGAGAGCGCATCAGTCCACCGCGTAGCGCACCGAAAGCGTCCCGGCCCCGCCGAGGCCGCCCTTGAAGCATACCAGTGCGCGGGGAGGCGCCGAGCCACGGGCACCGATTACGGCCCAGTACCCCTCGAGGGACTCATAGGGGAACTAGTGCGCTGGGGGCTCGGGTACCGAACGCGGCCCAAGGACTGCGGAAATGCCGCCGACCTCAAAGGCGGGTACTGTTTGGGTACTGTTTGAGCACCGAAAGCGTACTCTTCTTTTTTGTATGGGGATGTTTGATATCAAGCGCCACTCTTTGCAAGCGGAGTGTGCTTAGCGAGTTTGCCGAGAGGAGGGGGCAGGAAGACCAGCTGCATTTCAGAGCAGGAGATCCGGTCAGGAGTGGCAGCCCTTCGGGCGGCCAGGAGCACATCGAATACCATGACAAACGTGCGGCGTGGCTGCTACGGCTAGGATGTGTTGCGCGATGTACCGCTGCGTACAGTTTTCGCATGTTTAACTTTGTTGTTTTTGCCGTTGCACCTCGCATTGGAAAAGAGGAAAAGTGGAGCTGGAATTTGCACTCTCCACACGACCATCGCGCGCAAATATGGATTCATGCCGTTCAGTATCCGAATGTAAAGAAACCTTACACGTGACAGAACCGGGACAATCATGCCCTCTTGCCCCCCTTTTTCCCATTTTACCGAAGGCGACGGGGGAATGGGTGGGGAGGGGTGAGAGAGAGAGAGAGAGAGAGCAAATAATGGGATATTCACGAGAAAAGTATTGAATTTGATTTCTCTGCCGAACTTCGCCGATTCTCTCTCTCTCTCTCTCTCTCTCTCTCTCTCTCTCTCTCTCTCTCTCTCTCTCTCTCGCTGCCTCTGTCCACATTCGCCTCGTTTAAATCGACACACGAATGTGAACGGTATAGTCCTGCATATTCCCCTATCGGAATGAGAGAGAGAGAGAGAGAGAGAGAGAAAATGTCGGGGGCCGCTGCGAAAACGGTGTGAAAATATTGTCGGGCAGTCGGAGGTTCGTTCCAAATCAGCCCCGCTGAGAACTGGGTGCTTGATGTAAGGTTACAGGTGGGAGGCCGGGGCGGGCACCGGGCCGTTCTCCTGACACAGCCAGAGGTGCGGTACAGCGGCAGGGGTGTGCCTTATCAGAAACGTAAGCAAGAACCCGAGACTCCTGCAGAGCTGGGGGCACTGCGAACGGAGACAGCGAGGGAGCGAACGGAAGAAGGGCGAGAGACAGAAGAGGCATCCGGGATAAAAGAAAAGGAGACAGCCAGTGAGCGTGTGCGCGTGTGTGTGAGAGAGAGTGGGTGGGTGTGTTCAGGGGCGGGGATGCCTACTGCCAGCGTCTCTCTCCCTCTCATCCCCCCTCTCCCTCTCTCTCTCTCTCTCTCTCTCTCTCTTTCGGCACCATATACTACTGCGCTCACCAAATGTCGTCCACAGTCTCGAAAATTAAGAAGACCCTCATTTCATCCGAGAAAAATCTTCCCTCTCCTCTGCTAGCCCGAGCTGCCACATGGCTGTGTGCTTTCACCCCCCTCTCCCTCTCTCTCTCTCTCTCTCTCTCTCTGTGTGCCCCGCCTTCCTCTCTGTCTCCTATGTGCACTTGCCAAGTAGCTCTCGGCTGGGAGCGCTGGCCGCGGTAGGGCGGCCTGAGGGCTGCGCTGTGACCTCCGCCTCCGTCAGAGTCAGGAGTGCGGGGCGTACCGGCCGAGAGAGAGAGAGAGACAGAGGTGGGGGTGGGGGGGAGGAAAGGAAAGTTGACGCCGGCCATAACTGGGTTGGATTATTGTCCCAGATATCGAAGACTCGTAGTGGTACGTTAACGGCGGGAGAGGGAGAGAGAGAGAGAGAGAGAGAGAGAGAGAGAGAGAGAGAGAGAGAGAGAGATGGGGGAAGGATGACAGCGAGGCGGGGAGGATGTGAGCGAGGAAGACGAAGAAGAAAAAGAAGGAGCGGAGGGAGGAGGGCGCCGCGGCGCGCCAGCCGCATGCAATCCCGATGTGTATGGACATTTGTCAGCAAACGTGCTGGCCACGGTCCATGAATCACCGAGCATGGCGGCAGTGTGGCCGGCGGGAGCGAGTGAGACAGAGTCAGATGCGGAGATAGAGAGCGGGAGAGAGGGAGAGACGGGGGAAGGAGAAGCGGTCGGTGACGGAAGGGAGAGGGGCAGAGACAGCGTCGCCGTGCGTGACAGAGAGAATATTTGAATATTTATTGGCGTGAGATAGTTCCCGAGATTTTAAGTCTGGTGTGGGGTACGTCAGACAGGTGGCAGAGAGAGGGAGAGAGAAGGGGTGGGGGGGGGGGGGGGGGGGGGGAGGGATAGAGACCGAGAGAGAGAGAGAGAGAGAGAGAGAGGCAGTCACGGTTGTGGAGTCGTGCATGGCTCATAAGCCCGCCCTTGCCCTCCGTTACTCGCCTGGGCAGCCCGAGGCTTCGCATGCAGGGCGTTCTCGGGCCCTCAGAGTCCTGGGGGCGGCGCGGGGCGGGGCGGGGCCCGCAGGCCCGTGTCCATGCAGGAGGACGACATGCAGGGCCTCGGCACGGCCTCGGGGCTGTCCGGCCACGCCCACAAGGAGGGCGTCGGGTCTGCTCTTCACGAGGAATTGACTGTCCCCACTCTGTCAGTCCCGCTTGGGGCCGAGGAGTATGTGCGGAGAGTACACCGCTCTCTCTTTCGCACGCTCTCTCGCGCTCTTCTTGTCTCCCTCCGTCCGTCTGTCTCTCTGGGTGTAGTAGCGGCGGTGGTGGTGGCGGTGGTGGAGGGGCTTTCAACACATCCGAATAGTTTACATTGAATATGGAGCCTAGGGGACGGGTGAGTTGAGGGGGAGTGAAAGGCGTTGCGGGGCGAACCCGGGGAAGCACGGCGAAAGGGTGAAAAGGGGAGGGGTGCTGCTGCTGCCGCTGCCGCTGCAGGGTTAGCTCGCAGAAAAGGACCTCAAAGGGGATGAAAAAGGGCGAAAAGAAGAGTGAGAGAGAGAGACGGAAAGAGATAGGGAGGGCGATGTGTAGACAGACGGAAGGAAGGGAGGGAGAGAGCGAGCGAGCGAGAGAGAGACGGAAAGAAACGAGCAGGGCGGACGGTACCGCGCGGCGCGGGTAAATAGTTTCGTCGTGTCGCGTAATCAAATTACGACGAGCCGCGGCGAGGAGCCGGATAATAAATGCTAAGCAGCAAAGGAGAGGGAGAGAGATACACGTAGGGATGGACAGAGAGAGAGGCGATGCCGGCAGCGGAAACGCAAGGGAGGAGCCAGAGGAGCGCAGGGGGCACATTTTCTATTTTGTCATTATTTGCCGCGGCTGCAAAGGGGTCGTGTCCGGGAGGGGGGGGGGGGGGGCTTGAGTGTGCGGGGCCCCCGCGGGGGGCGTCCGGGCGGCTCGGGGGCCATGCTCTCCCAGTGGGGGGCGCAGCAGAAAGAGAGAGAGAGAGAGAGGGGGGGGGGGGGGGGGGGGGGGCGCGGGGGCCGTTTGTGGGGACTGTGTTTCTATTTCCACGGACGGAAATGGGACCTGCGGTGAAATACAGGCGGCCGAAGAATCAGTCCCCGCGGCAACGGCAGCGGCAAGCTGGGAGGCCGGGCTGGGGCCTCGCTGGCTGGCCGCGGCGCCAAAAACAGCGTGTTTTTATCAAGTTAGCGGTAGAAGGGAGGTCCGGTAACCTAGAATTCCGGAAGATATGCCCGCTATACGTCGAGAGAGAGAGAGAGAGAGAGAGAGAGAGAGAGAGAGAGAGAGAGAGAGAGAGAGAGAGAGAGAGAGAGAGAGAGAGAGAGAGAGAGAGAGAGAGAGAGAGAGGGGGGGGGGGAGAGGGAGGGTGTGAGAAAAAGAGAGGGGGGAGGACGGGCGTGACGTGATTTCAGGACGACCAACCGTTTACCCCCCTCATTGCGTCTAGCTCCGTGGCCGTCCGCGTCGCTAGTATTTCCTTATTTCTTTTGTTTTTGTTTTTCTTTTCGTTCCGCTTTCACGGTTTCCTCACTTTGCACAGCCGCGCGTGCGGCGCGTGAGTGTCCGGCCGTGAAGTATCACCCGCGCCCTCCGCTGTACACGGATCCGTTTATGAGTCCCCTCGCCGCGCTTTTATTTTTTTATCGTCCCGGTTTTACGGGCGGCGGCAATTGATTTGTTATTGTTATTGCCGTCGTTATATCATTGGGAGGGGTGAACGGGTCCACTTTGGCGACCTTCTGCCTCGCAGCGGCTCCTCTGCGGCGCCGCCTGCCGCCGCCTGCCGCCCCTGGGATAGGCCGCCTCGTCTTCGGCAACACCACACGGCCAGAGGACCTCACGTCATGCCACAGATATTGCCTGTTCCAACGAAAAAAAAAATGGATCCGCGCTGAGTGCCGCGGCGGTCCTTTGTCCAATAAATCTCGGCTAACCTTTTTCTTCGACTTGGGCGCAACCTGCTCGGCTGCCTCGGTCAGTCCCCTCTCCTCCTTTCGCAATCTCTGCTCTCTTCTCCCTCCCCTCCCCCCCCCCCCTCTCTCTCTCTCTCTCTATCTCTCTCTCTCCCTCCCGAGCAGACAAAGGCCATATCCGCACATGTGAAGCTTATCGGCCTTTCGCACTAAAACGCGCGGCCCCGCCCTTCTCCGCGGCGCAGAATCGGAAAAAGATAGAAACAAATGCAAAGTGCCATGCGGAGGCTCTCAGCGGGGGGCGGGGGAACCGAGCGGAGCCGGGCGGAGCCGAGCCCTCCCCTGCCCCCTCCCCTGCCCCCTCCCCTGCCCCCTCCCCTGCCCCCTCCCCTCCCCAGACCTGCGAATGCAGCAAGTCATGAGGGAGATAAGAGGGGAGGTGCGAGAGGGAGGGGGGGCGAGTGCCGGGGGCGGTTGGTCACTCAGGGCCCGGACAAACGGATGGGCGCGATAGCTGCTTCTGGAGGGTGCTCTGCAGTGCACACGGACCTGGATCCGGTCGGTCTGGAGCCAATCTGGAAGACTATCTGCTGCGGGGAAGCTGCGATGACACGTCTCACCTGACACACACACACACACACACACGCGCCTGGTACCTCAAAAGTTTTATAACGCGCGGAAAAAAAATTGACAGGCAGTGTGTTTTCAAAGATTTACTCTAAAGGACGTCTCGGCGAGTCGGAGCAGGGCCGGAGCGCCCGCAGAACGCGGGGTAGGCAGCACGCACGGCAGATGCGCGGCAGCGTTGCCTACCCTCCGGGCGCCCCGCTCGAACCGGCCGGCCCCGGGAGGCGGGGCTACACACACAAACACAGACATACCTACAGGAGTGTACCTGAGCGGGAGGAGGACAAGCAGACACGACGCGGCTGTTGTGGGAGTGGGAGCGAGAGCGCCGCATGCCAAATGCCCGTCCCCGGCCTTGCCCCATTCCCGGTCCCTTTACTGCAGATTGGGAGTGCGTTGTCTGCCCTGAACGCGCACATGAGCGCCTTGTCTGCGTGAGTATGTGTGTTTGTGTGTGTGTGTGTGTACAGGGGCGTGTGCTGCCCTTGTGGGCCCAGAGGCGCGTTTTCATTTTTCTCGAGATTTCGGCCACGGGCGTTGGGGATGCTACGCAACACACACACACACACACACACACACACACACCTCGGCTTGGCTGCTCCCCTTATTGGGTGAGTTTGCACGGGTTTCACAGGGGCTATGAGGCTGTGCTACGTCGGCTGCTGCGCGCCCAGGTGGCGCCGCGCCGCGCCGCGCCGCGCTCAGGAAGGCTGTGCCGCCGGCGGGGAGGCCGGAAAGAAAGCGGCCCGGTTTCAGTCCACCCGTTGGTTCCCCCTTAATTGAATGGGTTTTCGGGGCCGTGCATTTTTCCCCCTCCGGCCCGGCTGGCGGCTGGCGGCTGGCGGCCGCGCTACTCACCCTCGTCCTGGTAGATGGGGGTCCAGGTGACGTTGGAGGGCGCGCGGACGCGGTGCGCGGCCCCGGCCGCGGGCTGGTGGCCGCCCTGGTGGCCGCCCTGGTGGCCGCCCTGGTGGCCACCCTGGTGGCCGTGGCCGGCGCCCGGCGGGCCGGGGGTGGCGGCCTGCGCCTTGCAGCTCTTGCAGGCGTTGTCCTTGTTGGGGGCGTCGCGGACGGCGGCCAGCCCCCACGACGGCGCCCCCCACGGCGCCCCCCACGGCGGGCACAGCACGAGCAGCGCCAGCAGCAGCCAGGGCGGCACTCCGCGGCGCGGCCCCGACGCCGGCCCCGGGGCAGCCATCGCGGCCCCTATGACGTCATCCCATGGCCAGCGACCTGTGCGACAGAGACGGGAACAGAGCGCGTCAGAAACTTGAAATCAGGATGGATTGAGGTGCGACCGCACGGCTCCGGCGAGTTGGTTTCGATTTTTATTTTATTCATGTTATAAAGAGGGGAGCCAAATCGATTTTATTTTCCTCACGATATTTACAAATAATCGCAAAAAAAACCCTTAACGATTATATCCAGTGTACACTGAGAACAGAAGTGGCTGACCTCTCGGGCTCCGGCCTACGGAAGCGGAGCTGAAACACGAGGAAGTAGGGGCACCAGATACGTCTGTGATTGGAAGGCGGGGAGCGGATGCGGAACCAGTGTGGGGCCGACTGACGCAGGCAGGCCTTCCGGAAGCGAGAGAGCTAGCGAGAGGGAGAGAGAGGGAGAGTAGAGTGGGGTGTGAGGGAAGGACAGTGTCCCTCCCGAGAGATTCGTAGAGCTTGCATTAATACCCGGCTGGGCCGACAAATTTCTGTGATTCATGGTCCCTGGGTTCGACGCGATTGGATCTGATACCGGGCAAAGTTGGCGCCCCGTGCGGCAGCGGCGGGGGCAGGGGCAGGGGCAGGGGCACACTGTAGGCCGGCAGCTGCCCCGCCCGGCGGCTGCTGCAGCCGCATTACACTTTTTCAGATAGTTGTTGGGCGGTATCAGCAGCTGCCATCGCGGATTTCTGCGCCGGATTTTTTTATTCTCTTCTCGCCCGCGCCCCCCTCTGCGCTCCAACCCGCGCGCCTTCCCTTCCCATCTGCTTGTGAATGATTTACTCTGCCGCCTGAACTGGGAGAGCGGGGCCGCGGGCCGAGCCGGGCGCCGAGTGCCGGACCTGACGCCGCTACACCGCCGCGGGAAACCTTTGGATTTGTCTGAAGCCGGCGATGATTGATGAGGCGAGGGTAACGAAAGGGAGGCTGGCGACCGGCCGCCGCCCGCCCCCGCCGCCCCCCCCCGCCGCCCCCGCCGCCCCCGCCGCCCCCGCCGCCGCCCTCGTCCTCGGTGACGTCCTCGCCGAAGAGAAACGATTCTTCTCCCGATGACAACACGCCCTCGGAGCGCGGGGCGGCGGCGGCCGGCGGGCGCCGCCGGTCCTACATCAACTTCACCGGGAGAGCCGCGTCCTCGGCGGGCTGAGGACGTCCTCAGAGTCCTGGACGGTGCTCCCCCCCCCCCCCTCCCCGGGCGGGGCTCCCCGACCTCGACCCCTCCCGGACCGGGCAAATGACACGGACGAGTGGAATCGGAATGCCGAGGCCGCCTCCGGTGCCCTCCGGTGCCCTCCGACCCCCGCCCGGGGCGTGGAGCGTGTCGGGTCCTTAACGGGGCCACGGCGGGGCGCCCTGACCGGCAGGCCGTCGTTGCCGGGCCCCTGATGAGCGGGGAGGAAGTTTCCACACTCGCCATTAGGTCCCCGCCGGCCTCTTGCCCCCGGCGCCCCCCGCAGACTCCCGCCGGCGCCGACCCTGGGGGGTGTTCAGGACGGGAGCCAAGATTGGACAGGTAGGCAGGGGCACAGGAAATGATGGAGCGAGGCGCCCACGGCGGTCGGAAAGCGGCGGGGGAGGGGGTGATGAAGCGAAATCGTCTTCGAATTCCGTCATCGTGGCCGGGTCCCGGGGGGTCTGGACACACTCACCGCTCCGCTGCTGCCGCTGCTGCCGCTGCCGCCGCCACCGGCTTTGAGCTTTAAACCTCAGCGGTTCTGATTATTCAGCTAAGCCGTCAGCAGTGCGGGGGCCGCGGGGGGGGGCCCGAGACGTTAGCTCGCGAGGTCGCTGGAGTCCCCAGGCTGCCCGGCCCCGGTCCCCACCAGGCCGCAGAGGAAATCCCTGCTCCCTTCGCAAATGTTGTTTGCCTCACTATTTTGTGCAGCCCGCGCAGGAAATTTTGGAACCAGGGAAATAATTATTAATAGGGTATTCCGGCACAAAGGGTATTTTGTGCCAAACGCCAGCGCAGCCCTTCAATGCGGTACTCCAGCAAAAGGCTATTCCAGCGTGACAGTAAGGCGATCGCTGCGCTGGGCTAAAAAAAAAAAACAAAAACCGTTCGGTATGCAAAGCGTTTGCGACGAACCTACAGCGGTGTCAATTGATATCCCATTATTGATATTACCGGCCGACGACTGCGAGGACGACAATGGCCTCCCTCCCTCTCTGTCGCTCTCACTGCCACAGTAGGCCGGAGCACGCGCGCTCCCTCAGCACATTTTCGACTCTCGATTTTCAAAGTTTGGCGCCAGTCACCAAAGTTTGGATTGGCTTACTTAGCCCTTCGGCTGCCCCGGCTGCTGCGGCCCGGGCCGGCGGCGCACCTCTCGCGGGGGCCGTGCGATTGTTTCTCCCCCTCTAACCGCTTTCGTCTGCTCCCCGGGGGGCCGCCCCTCACCCCCCTCACGCCCTCCCGCACCGTCTTCATCAATGACACCCGACCGCGCCGCTCCCTGACTCTCCAGACGGAAGAGGGGGGGAGGGGCGGACCGGGGAACGTCATTTTAGGGAGAGGGGGGAGGAAATTAATGAAATCACAACTGGAAATAATACTGATTACTTTCGTGATGACGGCGCCGCCGGGTCGGCCGGGGTTATGCCTCGGGTTATGCCGGCACAGAGCGCGCCGCGTCACGAAGGGACTCGGAGAGGAAAGAACGGGCCAGCGCATATCCCCCCGGACCTCCGCTGTGAACTACAATAAAAAAAAATTCCTGTTATAATGTAGTTTTTGTTAAGCAACTGTAAAGACAGTGTAGGTTTTTGAAACAAAAATAAAGTGTCGTGCGGCTACAGTACCGGGAGCGCACAGTCGCCTCCCACCGAAGCTTGGTAGCCGCGTGGTTAGTGAGTCCGGCCGGCGAGTGGCTGGTCGGATGTTCGACTCTTTGCCGGTCCGTGCGTTTTTTCTGTCGGCTCAGCTAAGGCGACGGTGTTTGAAGTACCGGGGGCGCGCTGCTGCCATCATCGCGGCTCTGTGGCCTTATGGGTAGGGTGGCTGATCAGAGGGCGAAAGGTCGTGGATTCGAGTCCGGCTAGTTCTTCAAAATTTTTCTTGTGTCTGCGCTTGAGAGACAGAGGGTAAAATATACTTTCGAACGTGGCGTCGGTATGGCTGTCTGAACGGCCGTGCGCGCTGCGTCACTGAGAGATGTAAGCGTTGGGTTTCAACTTGAAGATTCCCGCAGCACGGTCGGGCTTACCCCCGTTCCCGGGTCCGAGGTTCTCTCGGTCGCCCGGGGTTTCCGGCGGGGGGGCTCTGTGTCTACCAAGGAAACTTGGTTCGGAGACTCGGGTGTATGCTACGGGGGTACCTAGGGTTCGGTACCTTCGTTTTCGCTCCCTGTGAATCTGGCAGACGAGGACACGCCGTCGCGACTAGGGTTCGTCGTGAAGTACAGCAGCTTCGGCTGTGTACGATATAGGAAAGCCTACCTCCCCCCCAATCCGCTCGGGAGTGGCCGCAGTGCCACAGACCAACCAGCCAGTCGAAGGGAGTTGATTCCGGAAATCTGGCTGGCGGAGGGGGCTACATTGACCGTTGCGGAAGCGTGCCCCTGAAAAAGGCCGCTGCGTCGTGCCTGTGTCTTAGCGGCGGTCGATACCTGGTCCACCGGTTCCCATTCGAACACCGAAGTTAAGCAGGAGGGTTCCAGGCGGAGGCCTGGGACGAGGTAGTGCCCACCCATTTTTGCAATTTTTTTTCATTAGCATCCACATATTTCTAAGCGAAACAAAAATATCTTCGTTTTGAGTTTTGGTCACGGTAGGAATGACTTTTTAACCTACTTTGGGGTGGGTAGCAGCTCAGAACACAGGACCATAAATGATCGCAAAATTTTCATTCCAGTCAATGGAAAAGTCCGGTCCAGTCACCAGTCAGTGTACACCCGTCATGAGGCCCCCCTCGCCTCTCCCCCCTTCCCCTCCCACTGCGGGCAGCCCCGCGCGGCCCCCGGCGGGTTCGAATACTCCCGGCCCGACAGCAGGGCGCCCCCAAAGGGGCTCACGCTGTCATTGTTCAGAGCCGCCGACACCCCCGGCACCGCTACCTCCGCCGAGCCCCGCTGCCCCGCTGCCCCGCTGCCCCGCTACGGCTATGCGTGTCCGGCCGGCTCAGAGCGGGCCGCCTCTCAGTGCAAGGCCATGACTCTCTGCGGACCGCAGCCCCCGCCGGGCTCGAATACTCCGGGCCCCACAGAGAGGCCGGGACCGGCCGGGACTGTCTGTTGTTCAAGTGGATTAGCCCTTCCCCTCTACGAGTTGGAATTGTAAAGCAGCGGCGGCAGCAGCAGCATAGGCAGGCCCTGACGATGCTCCCCAACCCCTCTCACTCCGATCCTCTCGCGCACCCCGATAGGCCGAGGAAAAGAAAGAGAAAAGCCGACAGCAAGAGAGAGAGAGAAATATTTTTTGGCGTCGTCTTTGTCGCCCCCAGATGGACGCAGTGAACGGGTGGGACAGAGACAGAGAGACCAACCCGCTGCTTCCATCTGACCCCCTCTGCTCTTTATTGTGCTGTCGGTAATGGGGTGGGAGGGAGGGGAGGGAGGGGAGGGAGGGGGGGGAGGGGAGGGAGGGAGGGTCTGACCCGGATAGAGCAGACTTGCCAGGTAGAGAGGCATCATGCGGGATCTTAATTGGGAAGCTGCACACCATCCTCGACCGTACCCCCAGCCCCCAATGTATCTGTCCCTCTTGCTCCCTTTCTCTGTGTTCGCCCCCTCTGTCGTCCCTTCTCTCTTCCTCACACTCACACACACGCACGCACCATAGCTTTTAAGAAAGCCCGGCCGGGTGGTGGCGTACGGGCTGCTCAGTAAAACTACACCGAGACTACACCCCCTGCCGGCAGCCCCACGTCGCAGTCCGGCTGGGGGGCCACACCGACCAACACCGCCGGCACGACGACGCCTGTCTCACTCCCTCCGGCTCGCAACCCCCGGCACACCTGCTCTCTGTCGCACCTGGGGCGCCGTGTCAACCGGCCACACCCCCCAAACCCGTGTGTGACGCTGCCGCCGGTGCTGCAGCTGCCGCCGGCAACGCTCCTGCCACTGTGAGACGGTACGGGGCACGCCAGGATTTTACAGCCCGAAACGAGCTGCCGCATCTGCCCCCAAATGCTATCTCTCTCTCTCTCTCTCTCTCTCTCTCTCTCTCCGTCAGCAGTAGCCACGGCGATGATGGCAATCTTGTTGCGCCCCCGGAGCTGCAGCAGCTGCAGATGAGGTGAGGACGGAGCGCGCCGCTCTCAGTCCGCGACGCCGAGCAGCTTTAAGTTCAGTAAGACAGCTTAAGCAAACGACAAAAAATAAAATCATTTCTCAGGACAGAATGGAAGTGCATAAAGCATCTCATCTCTGCAGCCGGCCAAACAGCCGGAGGGAAAAAATACCGCGAGATTGATATTATTAACGCCTTAGACAGCCCGTGATATCTCCCGAGACCCGCGCAATATTATTTCCCTTTCTCTCTCTCTATCTCTCTCTCACTCCCTTCTCTCCCGACCAACATCTCTGCGCACCGCTTATAGCAGCCTCCTTATATGACAACGACGTCGTGCGCGCGTCGTGCTGCCGTGTCTGTGTGCGTGCGCGTGTGTGCGTGCGCGCGTGTGCGTGCGCGCGTGTGCGTGCGCGTGAGTGTGCGCGTGCGCGAGCCTCTGCTAGGGCGCATACCAGCCACCGCCTTGTCACATTTTCATCGCGCAAATGGCGCACAAAACGCCGCAGGGAAGTCGGAGAGAGAGAGAGAGAGCGAGAGAGAGAGCGAGAGGGAGGGGGAGGGAGGGGGGCGTGGGACGAAAAGGGGTGGTCGGGCGGGCCGCGCGCCAAGCCAGCAGAGCACTTACTCGATCAGCGGCCCCCGCAGCCCCATATCCCTGCCGTTCCACCTCATCCCCGTCTCTCACCCTCTCTCTCTGTGTGTCTCTGTCGCGCGCCGCTCCCCCGCATGCGAGCCTCCATCATCTCGGCACAGACCGGCACGGGGTGTCCTGGTCCCCCCGGCAGCGGCTCAATCCCATATACATTTCTCTGCGAGACATGAAAACAGGTGAGCTCGGTACAGATCGTCCCCCCCCCCCCCCGGCACGCGCCCCGGGCGGGGCTCGAACCCGCGCCGCCCGCCCCGACGGCTACGTGGTTGTGTAAGCAGGTGGGGTGGGGCCCCCGTGGCTGAATAGGAGTAGATGGCTTGGTTGCATCGTCGATTTTTTTTATCCATTCCTTGGCAGGTGGAGGTGTATATCTAGCGGCGGGCGTGTGTTGGTGAAATCCTAATCCGACAAGCAGAGGGCTGGGCTCGATCCCCCGCCTCGGGCCGCCCTGCGCTGCGAGCCGCGTGGCCTGGGGCCCCTTTTGGGGCGGCCTTGCGGGGCCCCCCGGACCGAAGGACACGCCAACATTTTCTTTTCGTCCCTCGCCTCGTGACGGCGGGACCCGGCGGCTTTGATCCGTTCGCGCAATCCGGTCGGACACCCGCGGCATCCTCGCAGGGGGAAACACCCACGGCGCTCGGCCCGCGGGCGTAACGGCTGAACAGTGCGCGAGGACAATGAACCACGCCGGCCCCGCCCTCCTGTGATTCCAATGTTTTCATCTCAAGTATGTTAATCGATTTAAATTTATGCACTCGGTTTAATATTTTTTCGATTTTTTTTAGAGTTGTATTTTCTGTCAATTTTATTTCTTGTAAAATCTAGTTTTTGTTAAATCTACTTATTTCAAAATCTGTTTTTTTTAATAAATCTATGTTCTTGTGAATTAGTTTTCCTGCAACTAGTTTTGCTTTTTGTCGGGGGGGACTCGTGCAGCGATGCGGTGGGAGACGCAACGGATTCGGCAGGCTTTGGTGAGTTGTTGTAGTTCCAGCGGCGCGCGGCCGCTGCTGGCGCTGGCAGCAACACGTAGCCACGGAGCGGATCCCCTGTCTCCCTCGCACCGCCCGGGCGGCGTCGCTCCGTCTCTCTCGCACACCGCGGAGGGCCCCCTCCCCCCCCCCCCCCCCCCGCGGAGAAAGGCCCCGAACCGATTTGTCCCGAGAGCCTCCACGCTCAGCGCTCGCTTATAATCGGTCGGGATTTCACGGGGGAGGGGGCGGGGGGGGGGGGGGGGGAAGTTTGTGACGTTTCCTGTTCGGGAACTAACAACTTGCTACACAGCAGCGCCCCCCCCCCCCCCTCCCAACAGTTACCGACCGCACCCACCACTTTATTCCCTGCTCGGCCCTCGCCAAAGCGCGGCAAGGAACACCACTATACATCTCAGCTCGCCGGGCCGAACGTCTAGAAAGAAGTGGAAGAAGCCACCCGCGGAGTGAAAAGGAACGTTTGACTTTGACTCCTCCTCCTTCTCCTCCTTCTCCCCCTCTAACCAATCAAAAGCTTCAAATTTCAAACAGCGCGGGCGCCATTGGGATGTTATTCGTCTGCTAGTGTTTCCTCAGCACCCCCGCCCCCCACCCCCTGCTCGTCTCCCCGTGCGAGTCGCGCGTCGATACAGAAGGAGAAGAAGAAGGAGTGGAAGTAGGGGAAGATGGAGGCGTTGGGATGGGATACGAGGGTTGGGGGGAGGCATCGCGACGCAGAGATGCGATGGGGACACAAAGTTGGCCGAACCAGTCAGCGTGCACTTTTGCGTTTCTCTCAGCAGCACCGCCGCTTCTGCTGCCGCTGCTGCCACTGCTGCTGTCTCGGTGCTCTCATGGCCGACGACTACGACTAGTTCACGTCTCTCCGCTTCTTCGTCTTATTCCTCTTTTGTTTCTCTCTCGCTCTTCCACTTCTCGCTGCGAGCAGCAGCCAGCACCGCTGGCTATACTCTTACTGGTGCTGACAAGCCGGGCGCCGGGTATAGGCACGCCTGGGCACGCCCCGACCTCTCGCGGGAAGTGACCCGGTTGCCTATAACCAGCGCGCCCGGCGCTCGCAGCTACCCTCCGCGTCGCTGAGTGTGTGTGTGTGTGTGTGTGCGTGCGTGCGTTGTGTTGCCCGGGCACTTATTTAGCACGCGCTGCACCGACTTGCACTCCGCCAGACACAAGAGTGCAGGGTGGCGGACGCAGCCGTGGTGGTGGTGGAGGGGTGACGGGGGTAGGTAAGGGGAGGGGGCAGGGTTTTATACAGCGTGGCCCCCTCTCGGGAGGTGACTGTTGATTCGGAATTCAGTCTGACGGCGCTGGCGGCGAGACACACACACACACACACGCTCACAGACACAGACACCCTCTCTCTTCCTCTGTTCCCCGCCGCGCTGTCAGCACATCACATTGCACCCCTGCCGTGAGGTCAATCGCAATCGCGCCGGCTTTCCCGTGACTTGAAATAACAATCATCGGGATTATTGGCAGGGCAACAGCGATAACGAGGAGGGAAAAAGAGAGAGCGAGACATGGAGAGAGAGAGAGAGGAAGGAAGCGGGGAGAGAAGGGGGGGGGGGGGGGTAGAGGGCGTCCTGGGCCAATAAATAGCCCCGTAGCTCGCCGATCGTTTCGCGAAGTCGGCGGCGGCAGCCACACCGGGGGCCGTAAATGGTCTGCTCTCAATATTTCATGCGAATTCCATTTCGCCGTTTCGCACCTGCAGCCGCCAAACGGTGCACGATGGATGATTTGAAAAGAGAGTGGTGGGAGGGGAAGAAAGGAGGGGGGGGGGGGGTGCACTGCGCTTATGCCGGTCAGAGAGTGGGAGCTTGAGTTCCCCTCCGGGTGGGCGGGGGGGGGGGGGGGGCAGGGAGTGGAACGCAACCCGCGATCGCAGCCTAGCTATCGGTCAACCATAAATATAAGAGGGCGGCGGTCGTCGGAGAGGGGAGGGGAGGGAGGGGGCGCCGGCCCTGGCTATTCAGTGGACACGCATGTCAAAGGGCCCAAAGCCTGGACCCCCTCCCCACCCGGTGCCCAAATCCCTCTCGGATCCCCCCGCTAAATCTCCCTGCTGACCCCTCCACTCGCCCCCCGCCGCCCCGCACGTGCAGCGTCGCGCAGCCGATCACCCTAACCTCTCCCCCCTCTCCCCCACCCCCCTCAGTGGCCCTTCCATTCTGGAATGTCACACATCGTAAATCTGTCTTGTCCTTCGTGAGAGTGGAGGGGGTGGGGTGAGGGGAGGGGGAGGGGGCGCCTGCATGAAAAGCAGAGGCGGCGGCGGCGGCAGCGCACGCAGTCCGCGAAGAGTCCCGCCGCCACCGTCTGCCCCCTCCCCTCCCCTCCCTCCCCTCCCCTCTCGTCACGCCCTGACCATCCCTT
The DNA here is from genome assembly GCA_026979955.1 of Megalurothrips usitatus. Lineage (NCBI taxonomy): Eukaryota > Metazoa > Arthropoda > Insecta > Thysanoptera > Thripidae > Megalurothrips > Megalurothrips usitatus. The sequence continues at coordinate 1,497,369 of CM049598.1, forward strand.
CAGCCCCCCCCCCCTCCCCCATCCCCTGCAGCGTGAGGCGCAGGCATGTTGCGAGGCGGATAAAGCATGTATGAACGTGGAGGCCAGAGGCGGCCGGGGGCGGCCAGAGGCCTCGCATCGCATGCATGTGCGAAGGGAAGGCGGCGGCGTGTTCGCGTGTGTGAGGCCCTGTGTGTGTGCGTGCGTGTGTATGTGTGTGCGTGCGTGCGTGTGTGTGTGCCGGCCCGCACTCGCATCGACGCCGCAGAGGACGCGGTATCATTTCGTGCGGGCGACGCTTGTTGTTTGTGGGTTGGCCGGGGTCATGAATAGTTTCCGGCAGCTGCCTGGGGGTTATGGCTAGGCGAGAGACCCTCTCTCACTCCCTCCCTTCCTCCCTCCCTCCCTCTCCCTCCCTCCCTCCGTTGTTGACCCAAACAGTTTGCAGTCGTCGTCACCGTATCCGCTTCACGACCCCGCGGGGCCCGAATACTACCGACGTCTCCATCCCCCCGCCACCTCTCTCTCTCTCTCTCTCTCTCTCTCTCTCTCTCTCTCTCTCTCTCTCTCCCCGAGCCCCAACCGAGGCGAGGCGAGCAGGGCACACCGGACAGATGTCCTGCAAACACGGCCCAGGGCCCAGGCGGTCCCGGCCGGACAGAGGGACCCCATGGCCCGGAGCCCGCGGGGCCCAGCCCAGACCAACACCCCCTGCCCCCCCCCCCCCCCCTGCCCGCCCCTGCCGGCCGCTACCTCTTTTCTCGCACAGCGGCCGTCTTTACACTTGTAATTATTGCTCACCTGAGCCTAAATAGGGTTATGTGGGACGGCCGGGCGTGCGCCATTACGTCATCCCCACCCACCCTCTGCCCCTCCCTCCTGTTCTGTCTCTCTCTCTCTCACACACACACACACACGAGCAGCCAGCGGATCACTCTGCAAAACGTATGCAGGGCGATACCCCGGCAGCTGACAGACGTTATTGTCACGTTTCTACCTCTCTTTTATCTCTCTCTCTCTCTCGCTCTCTCTCTCTCTCCCCCACTCCTGCATGCTGCTATGCATGTGTCACCCGCCTACGCCGCGCATGTGCCTGGTGAGCCGCACGTCCGCGGGGGCGGCCGCCCCCGCTGCATAGCCGCCCCCGCTGCAGCCGCCCCCGCTGCAGCCGCCCCCGCTGCAGCCGCCCCCGCTATCTCCACCATCCCCGCGCCAGATCGGTGGCAGGCAAACGGCTATGCGGCGTGGAAAGAGGGTTATGGGGATTAGAGGGGAGGGGAGGGGCCCTTCCACCATCGCCACCGCAGCAGCGGCGGCGGCGGCAGCGGCGTTGGCGCCTTGGGATTTGCGGCGTCTGTTGACCTGTCACTTTAATCCGGTTCGCGTAACTCGGCTGGCAAGGAAACGTCGCTCAACTTGTGCAGCGGCGCGGCGTCGCCCAAACGCGGCGAGCGGAGCAGCGGAGCCCTCGCGGCCCCCGCGGCCCCCGCGGGGGGCTCAGCGCAAACACGACAAAAACAAAGGAGGGAGAAAGAACACGGGTGGCGCTTGTTAGCGAGGGCCGGCCGTCCTGCACTGTAAATACGCGTCCGCGGGGGGGAGCGGCGGCGGCAGGGGCGGGAGGATGAGGGGGGTGGGGGGCTGACACCCAATTAGGCATTTATCGCGGGGGGCGCGGGCGTCCGTCCAACGCGCCCTGCCGCCGCCGCCAAAGCCGCGGCGTCCGCCGAAACCGGGCCGACCGCTAATCGACCGACAATCACATCAATTATTCGCAGTGAGCCAACTGACCCTAATCCCCTTGCCGCGCGGATAGAGGTGAGGGGCCGCGGGGGGCCGACCAGCCCCCCCGGGGGACACTGCGGTGTGTCGGCGGCACGCGTGCGCGGGGCTGGACACGTGGCCGCCACGTGTCGCCAGCCGGCCATCGTAATAGGTCCCCCCCCCCTCCTCCCTCACACACATGCTCTTCTTGCGGACAAATAGATTTACTGCCGCCGGACTCTCGCAGCCGCGGGGTCCTGCTTTCTCTCTCCCTCTCTCTCCACTTCGTCGTCCTCCATCTCCACCTCGTCCTCCGCCTCGACAAGACACCTTCCCCTTTTGTTTGTCGGCGCCCAAGGAAAGAGGAGCACCGTTATTAGCGGAATCACGAAAACAGCAGGCCGCGGGGGGCGGAGGCCGCGCCGGCAGACACCCCTGCCCGCGGGGGGCGGCCGGCGTGTCCCGCTGTCCGCGCACTCTCCACTCGTGGGGGCGGGGGCCACGCCGCCGAGCCCAGCCCCCCGGCAGACACCCCTGCCCGCGGGGGCGCACGCGTAATAAAGGAAAAACACTGGCGGGAACAGGGAGCCTACTTAGCGGCCCTCAGCCCTGGCTCCGGGGCAGGGAGGTGCGAGACAGAGACAGAGAGAGTTTCTCTCGCGAATAAACACTGTGCCGAGGAGCTATAACGATTATTTGCAGACTCCTCGCCCTACGTCGCTCCTATCGGACAGACTGATCCAGCCCACACACGCGCGCTGGCGGCAGCTGAGGCGGTCTCTGAAGGACTGCAGCGTAAAGTTGCGAACTAACAACATGCGGTATAACAGGTAGCGCACTCTGTGTGTGTGTGTGTGCGTGTGTGTGTGCACCGTGAACCCCCTAGAGACCCCAACACCGACCGAGTTGGAGTGCAGATTCCGCTGGAAACCCTCGGATTGTGTTTGGGAAGCGGACGAGGCGGTGGGACGCTGAGCGCGGTGCAGCAAAGAAAAACAAATCCCAGACAAACGTGTTTCGCACTCATTTCCCCTCCTTCTCGTTGGATTTGACAATCGTGCTCGCACGGCGCCAATACACAGATAATAACTTTTTTAAAATGAAATTCGGCGATGTTGCGAGGCCAGGTCGTTTCGCGACGGCAGAGCGCGGCAAAAGAGAGGACGAAAGGGAGCGGCGCGCGGCGCGCGTGGGAAAGTAAGTGAGTCTGGTGAATTGCGTGGAGTAAAGTTTCGGACTAATTTGATAAGATTAGTAAGCGTGGCGCGATAGTGTAGCCCCCCCGCGGGGCCGGGAGAGCTGGCGGTGTGACGTGCACGAGTCAGCATTCTCTGCGGCGGGGCGGCGCAGCGGGGCACAACCACCATAAATTAAACGCAAGGGATATGCCGTCAGGTAAAAGGAAAGGGGGAAACAAAGAGCGGGGGAAGAAGGAGAAGAGGCAGCCGTGGTGGGAGTGGGAGAGAGAGAGAGAGAGAGAGAGAGAGAGAGGCGGTACCTCACAGCAGGAAGGAGGTTCCCGCTGCGGGGCGCTACGCCGGCAGCGGCCGCGGCCAGGCCAGGTGGGGCTGCAGCCGCCGCCGCGTGTGTGAGGCCCTGTTTATCGTACCCCCCCCCTCCTCTTCCGCCCCTCCCACGCCAGCAGCATTTCAAGATCGCAGGTGGTGGCTTATTTTCGGCCCTCTCCGTCGAAACGGAAAGCGGCCAGGCACGTCAGGACTGTGTCACCGTTCCTCGCGGAGTGTGTGGATATTTATTTTATCTGTCGTTTTCCTATCCGAGAGGCTCCCCCCCCCCTCCCTGCCACCGCGCGCACATCCCACCGTCTGCTGCTGATGCGGCACACATCCCTTCCTCGCTGCGTCTCTCTCTGTCTCCTTTCCATTTCCCTTCTCTCGCTCACTCCCTCTCGCTCTATCTTACTCACGCATCGAGGAGACGATCATATCCAATACCCCCTGTCCATGCGGACGGCATTTCGGCAATCCTTAATACGAGCATGCCCTCCCGCATTCTCCACCAGGCCTCCCTATGCCTCCCTCCCTCCCTCTCTCCCTCCGTCGCCCGTCTCCTTATTTTCCGGACGGAAGAGGCCGACAAGAGTCTGTGTATAGGCCCTGCCCGGTCCGGCGGGGCCGGCGGGGCGGGGCCGGCGGGGCGGGGCGGGGGGCGGGGGCCCGGGGGCCCTCCAATTTATATCAGTGTGATGAAGACGGGAGAGGCTGAGGAGAGGCAGGAGGCGGGGAGGTCTCCCTCCGAGGACGGGCCGGGCGGAGCCAAGAGAAGCTCTTGCAGAAGCGGTCGGGCCGCCGCGCCGCTCCCATCCCTACGCTCACATGTACTCCGCCCCGGCGAACCCAAGACCGAGGAGGCTCTGACCGGGAGACGACCTCCCTCCCGGGGCCGGGACGCCGTCGCGCCGCCGCCGAGGCCGCCGCCGTCCGCCCCCCAGCGCGGTGACCGCGAGCGACGGCGGCGGTACGGCAGGAGCGGGGGCCGCCCCCGGCAGACCAGCTGCGAGCACCGGAGGCGGCGGTGGCGGCGGCGGCCCGGGGGAGGATGTAGTGGGGCAGGACGGGGCGGGCAGGCAGCCGGCGGGCCGCGCGGCGGGGCACCTCCTCGTCTCCTTGCCGGCCCCCCGCCGCCCCCTGGCCGCCCCCCTCCGCCGCCAGCCGTCTCGAGAGGGACGTTTGCGGCGACACGCATTTGTGACACGGCGGCCCAGCAAATCCTCATTGTCGGCCTTGTTAGGCGCGGCCCTAGGGACACCCCCTCCCCTTTTCTACCTCCTCCCGCCCCTTGTCCTCTCGTGGTCGGGCGACCAGCGTTATTTATGGACGGTCCCGGCTGAGTGGGGCGCTGCCCGGGAGAAAGAGGAGGGGGCGCACTCTGGCAATCGACAGGACACAATGCACACCTCCGCGGATAGTCCACAGCACAAACACAAAATCGATTTATTTATTTCAGCGGGGCTTATAATTAATTGGTAATGAAAAGCCAGTTCGCGCGCGGCGCTTCCGCCCGACGTGACAGCGAACTGCTGTCCCGTGCAGCGGCACTCCCCACCCCCAGCGCCGCATTCTCACACGCCTGTTCGGCGTTAACAGCGATGCAGGGCCAGACTGCAGACACGCTGCCAGCACCGACGGCAACGCTTTCAGTTTTGCCAGGCACGTCGGAGCTGAATTTGTCATACCGGCCATCACGCCGTCAGTCACTACGAGGATCTCTCTCTCTCTCTCTCTCTCTCTCTCTCTCTCTCTCTCTCTCTCTCTCTCTCTCTCTCTTCCTGGGGTATAAAGCAGGGTGATGTATTCCGCCCCCTTCCCCTACCCCCCGCGGTCCCCTCGCATGCAGTCGCCTTGTCACGCCCCCCCCCCCTTCCACACCTCTACTGCCCCCGCCGGCTCTTCCTGTCTGCGCTCGAAAAGATCCAGCGCCACAATGTGAGCAGCCCTGCGCGCCCCTCAACCCTCTCCCTCTTCCTTTATTTCTCGGTCTCTCTCTCTCTCTCTCTCTCTCTATCTCTATCTCCATCTTGCTTCCAGGTCAACTTGAAGAGTAGTGGCACTCGCGAGTTGGAGAAGAGAGAGAGAGAGAGAAGGGATTCACCGATTTAAGATTGACTCCGCGCGCTGCGGCTGACGAGTGGGTGGGGGTATATTGGGCGGTGTGCGAATAAATGAGTTGGTTGTTGGTGGTTTACCTGCAAATAATTCGCCGAACGAAAGTTCCTCTGCCTGAGTACAATGGTAAGGGAGATACACGCGCACACTCACTCACAAACACAAAGGGGAGAAAGGGACTGTGGTGGAAAGTTCTGGGCGCAAAAGTGTAGCAGTGCGAGAGAGAGAGAGAGAGAGAGAGAGAGAGAGAGAGAGAGAAAGACAAGAGAGGAAGCTCGCCAGTGTTCCCATGAGAGGGGGACAGGGACAGAGGAAGGCGCGAGGCCCAAAAGATAAAAACGGCTACTTTGCTTTTAACTTTATAGGGCACTCCGAAGGGGCCCCGGCCCTGGGCCCGGCCCCCTGCAAAGTCTGGTGGTAATTGCAAAGCGGAGGTCCGGCCTGAGAATCGCCAAACAATGGCGAGAATTTATGTTACCATTACCTTTCTATTTACCTGTTGCTGCTTTTGCAAAAAATAAAAATACTACCTCACTCTGTGAGACGCTGTTTGGCCCTGAATGACTTTTGTTTACACAGCAAGAATTTTTTGTGGTCCGGATTTTTGGAAAAGAAACGACGAGGGCGATTACCTAGTTAACCTAGTTATGTACCTAACTAAAATAAAACACGTCGAGACAAAATAGGGTATTCCGCTGAGCCCCGGACCGGAGTCTAAAATAATGAATAAAGTACTCAAAATTCGTAACTTTTCGCGAGTTTTTAGTGAGATAATGCAAAGCACACACTAACAACCAGCCAACGTCGTGGACTCCCAGCAGCAGCAGCAGGTGTTTTGAAGACACGCTGATAAGAGATAACAAGCCGTGTCCACGACATTAGGGAGTGCGGAGGGGGCGCCCCCCCCCCCCCCCTGGAGGAGTGAATTAGGCCGTAGAGACGCGCGCGCTCTCTCTCTCGCTCTCTCCATCTCTTTTCACGAAAACGTGTGCGTGTACTTAGAGAGAAGAGAGTGCTAATGGTGCATGAATCTCAGAGGGAGGGGAAGGGAGGCGAGGAGGACCATTTAGAATTTAGAATGAAGATTTTTTTTTCTCCCTTGATTTTTTAAAAATATTTTCACCGGTACGAGTGTCCGAAGAGAAAAAGAAGGAATTGGGCGTCGGTCCATTAAGAGCGCCGGTGTTTTTCATGCTCGACCGTCAAACCGCGGATCGTTCCCGTTTTGGACAATCAACCCTTTTTTTTAACGCGGCCTTTTCTCCTCTTCTGCTGAAAAAAAAAATATTGTAGGTTCGGAGAAGCCTGCCGTTGTCAGAGAAACGGTGCCGTGCTGGTTATACTGCTCCGGTTCAGTCAACGGGAACAGAAGCAGATCTCACCCGAAACTGGAGGTCCTCTGTCAATACCGACGACACACTTTCCGTAGGCCGTTCTGGGAAGGTGTGTCCGAGCAGGGCGGGGGAGCAGGGGGGGGGGGGGGGGGGGCTCCGGGAGGGGGCGGGGCGGTGAAAGGAGTTTCATTATACAGCGTATTGTGTGGCAACGACGTCAATTGTTCATTTAGTTCTGTGTTTATCTGACAGACGTCGCCCGCGGGTGGTGTCTCTGAGGGTGGCGCAGGGAGGAAGGGGGGGGGGGGGGGGGATGCTGTCCCGAGGCCTTTCCGGGGACGCGGCCCGTTGCCGCCGCCACGCACTCTACCAAAGTCGCGGACAAAATTGGTCGTTGTTCTAGAATGCGCCGAGTGGAACGAGAATAGAAGAGAGGAGCGTTTCACCAAGCTAAATCCAACACGGCATTTACACTTTGCGTTGGGCCGTTTCCATCTTTTTTTTTTTTTTCGATGACTAGTATTTTTTCAAAATACCTTTATGGCGTTTTTGTTTACTATTTGCGTTTACTATTTGCGCACGTCAAGTACAAGTAGGAGAGAAGCAGCACGCAGTAAGGAAGACGTGAAAAAAGCGGCGCGCCGCGGACGTCGCGGGCGCCGTGCTAATGGTGCTGCGGCCCTGTCGGGGCGCGGGGAGGAAACCTCTGCGCACTATCAATCAAAGGCGGGGATGAGGGGCAGGAGAGAGAGGGGTGGGGTGGGGGGGAGTGGGGATCCCGCGTGCGGCCAGAGAGCGGAAGGGGGGAGAAAAAGGGGTGCAGGAGAGACATGGGCAACTTTTCTAAGGCGGAGATATGCGTACGAAATTCATCATGGAGGCAAGGGGTTGACGGCGATGCGAGAGAGGGTTGTCGTGTATGTGTGCGCGCGGGTGTGTGTGTGTTTGTGTGTGCGCGCACGCGAGCAGGCACGCCCCCTCCCCCACCACCCCCACGGAAATTACTCGTTTCACGGCTGCTGAGTTGTCCGACATGCCGCACGGATGTACGGCTGCGATAGGCCGAGGCGTGAGTCTCGCTTTGATATCGGGGGAGGTAAACGATGCGCAATAAACACGACATTTCGACATGCAAAGGCTTTTTTTTTAATACTCTTTTTGTCTCTGAATTTCCCCCGCAACACGGGGCCGTCTCGCATTCCCGCACGACGCAGCTTTCCGGCACGACAATTCGCTCAACAACTCCGCCTCTTTTGTACGGCGGCCGGCGCGAGGCAGCGGCCGCGGCCGGGCCCGGAGAGGGTGGGCGTGGTGTGTGTAGTGGAAGTGATGGCCCAGTCGAACGCTCCCGCTCCAGTGCCTTCTCTCTCTCTCTCTCTCTCTCTCTCTCTCTCTCTCTCTCTCTCTCTCTTTCTCTGCCTCGTTGGGACAAGGCGGTGCGAGGTTAAAGAGCGGGACTGCTTTTGTCCAGCGAACTTCTTCCTGAGTTTTCCCTCCCTCTCTCTCCCTCTCTCTCCCTCTCTCTTCTCTCTCTCTCTCTCACACACACGCAAGCTCACTCGCTGTCTCCCTCGCCACATGGCGTGCTTATTGTTTAGTGATGTATGGCCCGTGTCCACCACTAAGTGGGAGCAGGGTGTGTGTGTGTGTGTGTGTGAGAGAGAGAGAGAGAGAGAAAATGGTCTTCTGAAAGAGAATTTGGCGCGTGTGCGCGGCTATGTATGGCGCGCTATAGACAGCGAGACACAAGAGTATTAGGGAGGGGGGGGGGGGGGGAGGCGGATGGATGGCAACCGCACCGGGCCTCCAGCACCTATTGACGGGGACACGCAGGGCGAGTGCACCGGCATTTACACAGCGCTGGGAGTAGTTGTGGACCACCACACCGCTCAGCGGCGCTGCGCCGGGGGACGGGCGCGGGTTGGTTGGGCCGGACCTGGGCTGAGGCTGCCTGTGGTCACACGAGGCACGGACATGACAAAGGGCGCCCACACTCGCCCGCACACGCCCGCACACACACACACACACACACACACACACACACACACACACACACGGGCACGCTCAGATTGGATTGGTTTTGGCGCTGGCCGGGCTGCGCGCCACGGCCCGTCCGCCGAGCGTGTCCACCTCCAGCGGTATGTGCCGCGCCCGGGGCCGGGGGGGCCGGGCCCGCCGGGCCGCACGCGGCGCAGGTGGGGCGCAATCTGTTTCCGGCGGCCTTCGCATCCGGCCCGCCCGCCACCGCAGCCGTCGTTCAAAACGCGGAGCTCAGCACTTTAGCCCCGATTCCGATTTTCCAAGTTTCCGGCGCGCTCTCGGGCGCGCTAGAATTATTTTTTTTCCTGTTACAAAAGCACTGGGTCCCCAGCAGTGCTCGCGGGGGGTCTCCTCGCCTCCTCCGTGCACATTCCCACCGACAGGCGGATCCCAATTAGGCCCGGCTCACGGCGGGGGGTCCCGCGTCAACTACACACGTCCGCTGTAGCTCCGCTGTAGCTCCGCTGTAGCTCGGCAGCTTCGCTGTAGCGCCGCTGTGGCGCCGCCGTCGACGGGCCCCGTACTTGGGATTATTGGGAGGACAGAAGTAAGGCTGCCCGGCAGCCCTGCCTCCCGCCGCCCCGCCGCCCCGCCGCCCAGCCGCTTGTTAAGCTGACCTGTACCGCGCCCCTGACTGGGCCCCGCCGGCCCCACCGGCCCCGGATAGCGCTCAGCAAACTACATTCGAGGAGAGCGGGGCCGCCTTGGTGGGCGCCGTCAGGAGAAACCTCGGCCGGGGCCAGGACCGTGCGCTCAAGGGGAGAGAAAAATACTGGCAGGCCGGGGGAAGACTTACAAAACTGAATTCGATGTATTATTTTACGGGAGATATTTTGTGTGTTCCGGAATGAGAAAAACCTAACATGGGCTACTGAGGAGGTCCTGGTGTTAGAGGTTGGTATCCAACCGCTGTTACGCTATATAATCACCTCATAGCGCGTCGCTCCACGGCGATAGAGGGCCGCGGGCGGGGATGTCCGGAGTTCGGGGAGACCAGACCAGACGGTGTAAAGGAGTGGGGGGGGGGGGCTCATTAGAGGCTCCGCGCCGAATAAGACAATTAACTTGTTGGCGCGGCTCACGTCATCAACGCGTAATAACAACTACAACGAGGACCGAAACTTGGCCGTCCTCGTCGCCGCTGTCCTTCCCGCCGCCGCCCGCCGCCGGGTACAAGAAGTGAGGACGGGAGATTTAATCAGACGGCCGCCGCCAGTGGTGGTGGAGGAGCCCTGCGGAGGGGCCTAGCGGGGCAGGAGCCCTGCGTGTCCTGGGCAGCCCTGGGCAGCAAGCCCAGCCGCTGAATATCTGCTCCCGAGCGCCGGCCTTCGTGCAACAACAAAATGGAACGACAAAAAAAATAAAAAAAAACTTTGAGCGTGACTCATCTAAGTGTCGTTGAGATAAGATTTTTGTGGTGATTTACATCGCGGTGTAGGGTGGTGTGCGCGGCTGCGGACGGTAAAGGTCAGTCCGGTCCGAGGGGGGCCTCATGACGGGTGTACACCGACTGGTGACTGGACCGGACTTTTCCATTGACTGGAATGAAAATTTTGCGATCATTTATGGTCCTGTGTTCTGAGCTGCTACCCACCCCAAAGTAGGTTAAAAAGTCATTCCTACCGTGACCAAAACTCAAAACGAAGATATTTTTGTTTCGCTTAGAAATATGTGGATGCTTATGAAAAAAAATTGCAAAAATGGGTGGGCACTACCTCGTCCCAGGCCTCCGAGTCTGGAAGGGTAGAGGGGAGGGTAGGGTCCCACCGAAACGGTCCGCCTGCCTTGAGTCGCCGCTCTCGTAGCCGTCGGCCAGGCCCCGGCTCGGCTTACAATGGGTACCCGGCAAGGGCTCGGTGTTCTAGAAAAGGATGGAATAGCGGATGCAGCCAGCTGACCCGAGCAGGGGTAGCTCTGTCCCTTTCTTTTGCCATTGGGTGGAGTGAGATAGCTGAATTTCAAATGCGTTTCCCAGGTTACGCGAATTGTTACATTCTATAATTTTAAAAGTTGGTTCGCTGTACTTGCCCGGTCACCCTCGATATTTCTGTCAGACAGATTTTTGATTTTTTGCCTCGTTATCGATCTACAGCAATTGGGCCTGTGGACCATAGAGGCGCGTATAGTTGTGTCCCTTTCTTTCGCCATAAGAAGAAGTGAGATAGCTGACTTTTAAATCGATTTTTCGGCCACTTGGAAGCTTTTTCAAAGTCCGTCAGCGTGCCCTGCAAAAGTATCCTGCATCCATGTGCAACAGAAAATTCTGTTAGAGGGCCATCAATGCTTAAAAGAAAAAAAAGTCCAATCCGGTCAGACGATAAGGCAACTCCGTTTCACTTCGTGCCTTCAAAAATGGGTGGGCACTACCTCGTCCCAGGCCTCCGCCTGGAACCCTCCTGCTTAACTTCGGTGTTCGAATGGGAACCGGTGGACCAGGTATCGACCGCCGCTAAGACACAGGCACGACGCAGCGGCCTTTTTCAGGGGCACGCTTCCGCAACGGTCAATGTAGCCCCCTCCGCCAGCCAGATTTCCGGAATCAACTCCCTTCGACTGGCTGGTTGGTCTGTGGCACTGCGGCCACTCCCGAGCGGATTGGGGGGGAGGTAGGCTTTCCTATATCGTACACAGCCGAAGCTGCTGTACTTCACGACGAACCCTAGTCGCGACGGCGTGTCCTCGTCTGCCAGATTCACAGGGAGCGAAAACGAAGGTACCGAACCCTAGGTACCCCCGTAGCATACACCCGAGTCTCCGAACCAAGTTTCCTTGGTAGACACAGAGCCCCCCCGCCGGAAACCCCGGGCGACCGAGAGAACCTCGGACCCGGGAACGGGGGTAAGCCCGACCGTGCTGCGGGAATCTTCAAGTTGAAACCCAACGCTTACATCTCTCAGTGACGCAGCGCGCACGGCCGTTCAGACAGCCATACCGACGCCACGTTCGAAAGTATATTTTACCCTCTGTCTCTCAAGCGCAGACACAAGAAAAATTTTGAAGAACTGGCCAGATTCGAACCCACGCCCTTTCGCCCTCCGATCAACCACCCTACCCATACGGCTACAGAGCCGCGATGATGGCGGCAGCGCGCCTCCGGTACTTTAGACACCGTCGCCTTAGCTGAGCCGACAGAAAAAACGCACGGACCGGCAAAGAGTCGAACATCCGACCAGCCCCTCGCCGGCCGGACTCGCTAACCACGCAGCTACCTAGCACCGGTGTGAGGCGGCCGTGCGCTCCCGGTACTGTAGCCGCACGACGTGTCCGATTGGAAATTGACTGGAGTCTGACTGGAGTCTGACTGGAGTCTGACTGGAGAGTGGCTGGACTGGAAGGCGTACACTGACTGGAAGCAGTGGGGTACCCCTAGGTCCGGTCACGCCCTCTAAAATTAGGATAGGTCGCCCCGACTGCCCCGCTGTGCCATCGCCGCCGCCACCGTCGCTCTGTCTGTCGGCCCGCGCGGTTCAAAGTTTGAAGGGGCATCTCTGTGTCCCCCAACTGGGCCGCAACTTGGCTGCCGTGCCGTGCCGTGCCGCGGCGGGCTGGGCTCGGCCTCTCGCAGCGCTCTCCCTGTGGCCCAGGGCCCTGCCGGCCGCGCACTCCGCAAAGCACACAGCGGCGCCCCACTGGCGGGCCGTGCCGTGTGGACGGCCGTGTACGGTACGTGGACGGGCCGGGTGGACGAAGCGGCCGGTCTGCTTCCTCATCCTGATCCTGGCCAATAAGTGAGCGGCGGCCGTGTGAGCAGGCGGGGACGTGCGGCGGCCGGCGTCCTGCCGCCGCCTGCTAGGTAGGTGACCCGCCGCGCGCGCGTGTCGAGCGGGCTGGCCTACCCTGGGCATGGCAGGCGCTTGGCGTCTCAGGCAGACCAGCCCGCAGGACCCCCCGCAGGACCCCCCGCAGGACCCCCCGCAGGACCCCCCAGGAGGGGGCCGTGGGCAGCGCCCGGCGCACGCGCTCCCTTCCACCACCGGCTCGTAAATCAAACTAGCGCGCGCGCGCTCGCCACTTTCGCAATCATTATGAAATTTTAATAATATTTCCCACGACGGTGATGTATGCGGCAGCGCGGCAGGGCGGGCGGCAAGGCGGCACCGGCTCGTGGAAAGTGCGCGGGGGAGTGCGGCCCGCCCCAGGCAGGACTGCTTCGATAACAAGACCGAACACGTGAACTACAGCGACTTGCCGAGATCAAAATCCAGCTCTCTTCCTCTCTGTCTAACTCATACGCTCAAACACATTTCCCGTGCCATGCGATATTGCTGTTCTATTCATGTTCTCTCTCTCTCTCACTCAATTTTAACGCCCGCCCTTGCACTCTCTCTCTCTCTCTCTCTCTCTGTGTCTATCCCCACCTCTCTCACTCGCCCTCTCGCACTTCACCCTGGGGGGAAAGTGGAGAGGAAGACAAACACGTGGGGCAGCGGGCGGCGGTGGGCGGCCCCGCGGGTGAGAGAGAGAGACGGAGATAGAGAGCGGGCCGGGTTAGGTTAGATTAACGCAATCTATGCCGGCGGTCTCTGTCTGCCGTGCATGTATTATGTAACACGGCCGGGTCCTCTCGGCATTATATTCCTGGCGGCAGTCACGTGAGCGGGCGGCGCGCTGCCCGTCACTAAACACATTTAATTAAAGGGGAGAGGGGCAGGCGAGAGGAGGGGGGGTGGTGGCTCCTGAATTTTACAACATATTTGCCCAAGGCCTTTTCCCTTATGCCGTCCTCGGGCTCGACATTTTTTTTTTCTATCCCGCTGAAGTCTAACGTAAGCCGGACATACCCCCGTCACCCGGGCGGGCGAGAGTGAGAGAGAGAGAGAGAGAGCGTGACAGGGTGAGGCAATAAAGAGTGAGCGTGAGGGAGAGCGGAGGGGGCGAGGCGGGGCTCGAATTGCTCATCGCGCTCGCGCGGAAATAATCCCTAATTTATTTTAGCCCGGTCGTTAGCCCCATTGGATCAAAAGCTGCTGCCCCCTGCCCCCCCTCCTCCACTGCTGGCCGCTGCCCCCCCCCCCCCCTCTACCCTCTACTCCTCCACCTGCCACCCCCCCCCCCCCTTCTCCGTGTGGTTGTTAATTAAATTAGCTTTTCGCATGACTGTTGCTAACGACAGCAGCAGCAGCAGCAGCACCCATGTGTGCGCGGGGGGTGCGGGCCGTGCGTGCCCGCCGACACGATGGACACCGCGCCCTCCCGCATGCGGTGTGGGAGCTGCACCCCCCCCCCCCCCCCTCCTCTCCTCACCTTAGCCAAAGCACCAGCCGCCACACTCCCTCCAAGATGGATCGACTGCGCTCTGTAAGTGAGCGATCTGCCACATTGTTTTATTTTGCCACCCTCTCTTTCCTTCTCTGTTTCTCTTCCTCTTCCGCACGCACACACACACACACACACACACACACTCCCTCTCTCTCCCTTCCCCCTTTGTCTCTCTCACTCTCCTCTGCTTCGAGCTGGATGGATAGAAGGGGGTGCGGGCGCTCGCTAGCTCGTCTCTCTTCTCTCCCCGAAAGGCAAACATCCCTTCTCCCCGACGCACAACTTGGTCACACCTTTCACGGCCCCCCTCCCCCTCCCCCCCCCCCTCCCCTATCGGCAGCCCATCTCGCTCCACTGCTGCTGCTGTTTGGCGACGCCGTGGAACACAGACCACCCCGCCACAGCGCGGCGCTGACGGGATGGTTTTGGCGTCGCCAGAGGGGAGGAAGAGGGGAGGGGGAGGGGAGGGGAGGGGGAGGGGGAGGGGAGGGGAGGGGGAGTGTCTGGCAGCCCGGCGCCGATGAGGGACTGATAGAGGGGAGGGGAGGGAGGCCGGGCCGGGACATAACCGGGGCAGAGCAGCCTGATATATTTCTTTCGGGTTTTAGTGCTCGCCGGCTTCAAGTGAATGTCAAAACCAGAGCGGCGGCCGAACGTTAACACACACACACACACACAAACACCTTCGGGCGCGTGTACATGTGTGTGTGTGCGTGCAGGAACCGCCCGCGCACAATGGACTCCTCCAACAGTGTCCTGAGCACAACTTCCGCCACTACGGGAATCACTAATCTTATTGTTCCTCGTCGCGTGCGGGTGGTGACGTTTGTGCGCTCCCGTAAGTGTGTGTGTGTGTGTGTGTGTGTGTGTGTGTGTGTGGGCGTGAGTCCACATGCGCCGAGTGTATGTGTATTGTGGGCCTACTTTGCGAGCGCTGCCCCCCCCCCTCTTCCCCCATGTACACGGAACTCCCAACGCACGCGGCCCTCATCAAATCCCGCTCTTGGCCGCGCGGCCCGCCAGCAAGCCGAGGGCCGCCAAGGCCGCGTGCCGTGTGCCGCGCAGAGAGTAGTCGGGCCGCCGCCGCACGGTTCTAAACAACAAGCCGCGCACTGCGCAGTGCCACTCCACGATGAGTTCGGCGGCTCTTCCCGGCTGTGCTGTGCCGCGGTATGGAGAGACGCGTCCGCTATTTGACGTTTGCCACACGAGCGCGGGCATTCTTGCCCGCACACACCGGTGCAACAAAGTTCAGCAGCGGAGGCAGCCAACTACAGGTGGACTACAGGGTGCCCCAGAAGTATCTCTGGCGGGCGGCGGCGACGGAGGGGCAGCCTGTATTTTTCGTTTCTGTTATTTCTAAACAGCGCGGGTTATTACTTTGTCGCCGCTGCTGTTGCGAAGCGCGCGAAGCGAAACCCGCTGATGGAAAATAGAGAGAGAGAGAGGGAGAGAGAGAGGGAGAGAGAACGTAGCGGTGGTGCCGTGGTGGTGGCTGCGGTTGGCGCGTGCGGTGCCCGCTGGGATGCGTTGGGTTAAGTGTCCCACAGTTGCCCGGGCCGGCCCATTGTGGCGGCCGTAGTGTCACCGGCATAAACAGACTCCAGTGGCTCCAGCGGCTCCAGCGGCCCGCTCCAGCAGCTGGAGAACGATCCGCGCGCCGCCCGGGCGCCGTGCAAAACTTTCCGACCGGCAGGCAGCAGCGAAAAGCGCCCTCATATTTCCCCCGCACCCGCGCCTGCCACCCGCGCCAAAGTCCGCCCCCTCCTCTCTCTGTCTCTCTCTCTGTCTCTGTCTCTCTCTCGCACTGCTGCGCGTGCTGTGTTCTCTGCACGTTTTTCAAGTGTCCATTTTGAATGAAGTAGTAGTAGTCCGCGCCGAAGTGCCCTCGCCAGCTCTCTCTCTCTCTCCCTCTCTCTCTTTCTCTCCCTCTCTCTGTCAGACACACTCCATCTCTTTCTATATCTCTCACTCTGTCTCTCGCGCGCGCACACGCGCACGCGCCGTTTCGCGCGACCGAAGCGAACGGAATGGAAATAACCACGTCAAGCTAAACGTCGTCTGCTCGCGCTGCCGCTGCCGCTGCCGCCGCCGCCGCCGCCTCGCCTCGCCTCGGCTCGCAGAGCGGTGGGAGCGGTGGGGGAGGCTGGGCGGGGCCGCGGCCGCACCGCGTCAGCGCCCGCCCGCCGCAGGGTAGGCCACGCGCCGGGCGCGGCTGCGGGCGGGTTGCCTACCGCGCCCGGCGCTCCCCTCCCTCAGGTGCCGCGGATGTGCTGCTCATTCCGAGGGCTTGTCACGGTGATCGTGATCATCTTGATGATGATGGTGATGACGCCGGCCGTACAGCTGCTGCCGCACTAATGCCCTGACGCTCGCTGCTGCCGGCTCTGTGCCTTTGTCCTTGGTGGGGCACAATGCTCGTGAACGCCGGCCCGGGGCGCGTGCGTTCGTGCCGCGCCCGGATCAGCAAAACGTGTCCTGTCGTGGCGTGGCGCGTGGCGGCGCGTGGGGGAAGCTCGGCCTGCCATGTAACGCTCGAGGGATTAATTGAGGAGTGCGCTTCCACTACAGCCGCGCCCAGCCGGTGGGGGGGGGGGGCGTCATGAAATCATGAGTGAGCTGGACAAAAAAAAGTATGTCTGGAATGATTACATAAAAAATATGAGTGTCTGTATTATTTTTAAAAAAATTATTTCTAAAAATAATAAAACTTGCTAGTATGAAACACGTCGTGTTGATGTTGGGTCGGTGTTTTCGGCTGTGTTTGCATGGTTTCTGGACGCCCCCTTCAACTGGACGTGACCCTGCGGGGGCTGCGGGGGCTGCGGGGGCTGCGGGGGCGCTGCGCTAATGAAGCCGTGGCACGCGACTCCACCGAGAGCCGCAGCCGGCCGCAGCGGCGGGCTGCAGCGGCGGCGGGGTAGCGGAGGGGTAGCGGAGGGGTAACGGAGGGGTAACGGAGGGGTAACGGAGGGGTAACGGCGGGTAACAGAGGGGTAACGGCGCGATACAGGACGGGTAACGAAGGGGTAACGGTGGGGTAGCGCGGATGGCGCACGGGGTCCGACTGCCAGCACTCGGCGGGGGGACCCGCTCGCTGCGGTGCGGTGTGGTCCGGGTAGATGGGTGCATTCCCAGACCGACGGGACGGCGCCGCCGGGGCTGCGGCCGCGGGGGTCCGGGGGTCCGGGGGTCCGGGGGTCCGGGGGTCCGGGGGCCCCCTGGAAGCCAGCGCTCCGCCGCTCCCCGCCACGACCCGCTGCTAACAAGCGGACTCCGTCTGCGGGCCAATTAATCGACTGTTTGTGTCTCCGCACGTCCGACCTCGTGGCGCACCTCCTGCAGGACGCGCCGTCCTCAGGACCTCTCTCTGTCTCTGTCTCTCTCTCTCTCTCTCTCTCTCTCTCTCCCGCAGCCGTGCGACACCGACGAGGACAGGGGGAGCGCAACACTACAATTAGACGCGTATCGAAGAGGCGGTCTGCGCTAACGGGCGACTTGACAGCAGGAGAGAGAGAGAGAGAGACAGAGAGAGAGAGAGAGGGACGGTGAGAGAGACAGAGAGAGAAGAGGAGGGGCGCTGTGACCCGCACAGCAGACGACAGGGAGGGCAGGGCCAAACTCACAAAAAGTAATGAAAAGTCACTGCGGCGGGGCACGAACAGGCCTCGGGCGTCACAGTCAACAAGTCCGCTTAAGACCCGGCGTGCGGCGCCGGGCCTCGCGGGGGGTCCTGACACACAGGCACACACACGCACGCACGCACACGCGCACGCACACAATCCTGGCTGGACGCTAATTGGGGCCGGGCAGGCAGTTGTTTGCGCCGGCCATCGGATCCCGCCCCGGGAAGGCGGGCCCCGAGCCCAGAGGCCGGAGGGGTGGGTGCCGGGGCTCTATCCAATCGAGCGGCCCGGTTCTTCAACAGATGTACATCCACGTCACCTATCCCTGGGGGCTTAGTCAGCCCGCCCGACCCGCTGCCGTTGCCCTTCATCCATTCCGCACATATATGCTTTGGAATTCCAATTTTCACAGACAAAGAGGTGACCCAATTGTTTCGAGCTCGGGCGTACGCCACTGCGGCCACGTCCGGAGGAGCCTTCTCTGTCTCTCTACTCTCTCTCTCTCTCTCTCTCTCTCTCTCTCTCTCTCTCTCTCTCTCCCTCCAGACTCCACATCCGCCGGTGTATGCGCATTAAACGCGTCGTCTCTCTCCCTCCTCCGGATCATCTTAGCTTACGTCTTGTTGACGTTGGAGCCATTCACCCCCCCCCCCCCTCCTCCATGGTGGCAAGTCAAGCCAATAACCAGCCGCAGAGCACTTATGGCACCACGCTACGCTCAGCTTTTCCGCCCTTTCTCATTGCCCTCTCCTTGCTCTCCCTCCCTCCCCCCCCTCCCTCTCTCTCTCCCTCTCTCTCTACCCCCCCCCCCCTCTCTCTCTCTCTCTCTCCCCCCCCCGAATGCGGCCCTCTGCAGCGGGGACGCATCCACCCCACCTCCTGCTGCCAGACCACACTCTCTGTCGCATCCGTCATCTCGCAACTTTACAGCTCTTTTCTTCTGCTTTGTTGTCGGCCCGCCTGCCTGTCTGTCTGTCTGTCCTGTCTGTCCGTCTGTCTGCATGACCTACGGACTGCGCGTGTGGAGGTAGCGGTGGTGGTACACACGCACCCGCGGGGGCCGGCTGGGGGCCGCGCACTGAACGCCTCGTCTTCGTGCACAATTATGTCGATAAGATAAGTTGATGTGTATTTCACCGTGGATATCATGACGGTTGTGGACGGGGGGGGGGGGGGAGAGGGGGGAGGGGGCTCCATATAGCCGCGTAGCGGAGCTTTCCAAGACCGCGCGCTGTCACCCTGAAGTTCGTGTGTGTGAGTGAGAGAGAGAGATAGGGAGGGAGAGAGAGATAGGGAGGGAGGGGGCGGGGAGTGCGTGCGTCCAAGCGAATCAAAACTAAAACTTTCTCCCGCCCTTTCCCCCGTCCACATCCGCGACTCCTTTGAAAGTGGCGGCGCTGCACGCATGCGTGAGTACAGTGTATTGCTTATTATCATCAGATTAACCCTTCTGGGTGCCCTTTTATGTCCACCGTCTTCTTCCGACGTTATCTCATTCTCTCCCTTTTCCTTGCGTGTTTCGCCCCTTTATTCTTCCCTTTTCATTCTTTCCCTTTCCTCCGCGGCGGGGATGGAAGGACGACGCGACGGGCGGACGTATTAGAAGAACATATTTCTCTTCGCTTCCCGGCGGCGCTAGGAGCATCCGCACCCCAGGAAATGCGAGCCCCACCCCCTCCACACACACACACACACACACACACACACGCACCGCATGAAGCAAGGAAAACTCGCGATGATTTTTCTTTTTTAATTTAATTTTTTTTCCTTGAAAAAGAAAAAAAAATCTCGAGAGAGAGAGAGAGAGGAAGACTGACAGAAGGTGTTAGCAGAGCCGTGATCTCAAGTCCTGCGGCGTCCGACAGTTTTAAAGGGTGCGGGGAGGCGCGGTGTGAGCAGACACTCCTGCCTGCAGTCCGCGCGTGCGCTGCTGCTGCTGCTGCTTGTTTGAAATTCCTCGTCAGACACCGTCGGAGCGAGGGAGACAGAAGTGGTGTAGTAGTGAGTGACAAGGTGGGAGAGAGAGAGAGCGAGAGAGAGGGCGGGGAAAGAGGGAGAGAGACAGAGAGAACGAGAGACGGGGGGGGGGGGGTTGTTTTCCGCGCGCTGTGACATGTAGTCAGGCAGGCTGAGCTGTGTCACGACCAGGCTAAAGGTGTGTGCGCGTGTGTGAGTGTGAGTGTGTGTGAGTGTAAGTGTGTGTGAGTGTGTGTGAGTGTGAGAGTGCGTGTCTCCGTGCGAGCTGCGCCCCGCGGCGGCGGCGGCAGACAGGAATAAGTTCCCTCTGAAAACTCTAACACTGATCATCGCTTTAAACGCGCACGCCGCTCCCGGGAGGAGAGTGCGGGAGGGGAGGGTGGGGAGGGGGGGAGGAGGGGGCGGTGCTGAGCTGCCGGGAGAGGTCGTGGAAGGACGCGGCGCTCAGGAGAGGTGAGCGCCGCCGCCGCCGCCGCTGAGCGTCGAACAAACGGCCCCGCCGACGCCGCCGACCCCACCGTTGCCACGGTCCGCGGATCACAGAAAACGGCCCCGCGGGGGGTCAGCGGAGCAAGGTCAGGCCGGGTCAGGGCGCCGCGGGGGGCCGAGTCCTGGCGTCTTGCAGCAGGGGGCCGAAGCCGTGCGCGACTGTTTCACACTGCAGCGCCATTTCTCCGCTCGGCGCTTCCCTCTCCGTCTCTCTCCCCCTCCCCTCTTCCATTATCCCCCTTCTCTCTGTGTCTCTCTCTCTCCGTTTGCACATCATTCCAAACCATTTGCGGTATTATGTCCGGGCCGAGGCGGGCACACACAAAAGCCCTTGCAGCGCGCTGGTCGTGGAGGCTGTAGCCCTGTAGGTCCCCGCGGCCGTGGCTGTAGCGCGGGTGTAGCCCCCCTGTGTAGCTCCCGCTGGCCGCGGCTCAACCCGAATGTACGCATAACGAAGGTTGTCGCGACAGCGAAAATGATACAGCCTGGCCATTTTTCACTTTATTATTACTGTTATTCTGTTTTTATTTTCCGCCGCCGAGACGGCAGGCGCCGTGCGCGGGTCGCCCCCGCGGGTCACGAGCGGCGAGGTCGCGCGACCAAACTTTCCATCACATTTATTAATTTCCCCCCGCCCTCTGGTACCCCGCGCGCCGTATGTTTGTGATTGTGGCGAGGTCAGCCTGATATCGGAGCACCTTCTCCGCGCGACATTTTCACGTTAAACATGATGTCGCGTCGAGGCGCTATGGAGCCCCCATCGAAAACAGCGGGACACGCGACGTGTTTCTCCCGAGTCCGTGGCCAGCCGCAGCCCGGGTCCGCTACGTATTCGCCCAGCAATCAACCAAAGAGCGATGATTTTTTTTTAGCGCGTGGCCGTAAAAGAGGGGTCTGAGGGGGGAGGAAAAGTGTGTGTGGAGAGGGAACGATGGGGGGGGGGGGGGGGGGGCGGTACTAAAGCGGGAAAATTAATACTTACAGCGTCGGCGCTGCGCGGAGGTCGTGGGACGGCATCCCCGCCAGAGTAATGCGCCGAGCGCGGACCGAAAGCCTGGCTGGAGAGCCCCGGCCCGGGCCCGCCCCGCCTCGCCTGCTTCACTGTCCTTCCCGAGGGTCCTGGACACTTGGATACCCACCTGAATATTTTGGAGGAATGTAAATATTCGCAAAAAGATGGGCGACCCCGGCAGGAACCGAACCTCGGACCCTCCGGACGTCGGTCCGTCCGCCAGCCCACTAGGCTACCGGACCATGATGACCAGGTCCGAGGTGGCGCGTACACTGATTATTCCGAGGACGGCCTCCCCCTCCTGAGTAGCGCTGCACTCCTCCGGGGAAGAATAAAAAGCAGAAAGGCCCACAGCCTGCGCTGCTGCGCCACTGCAAACTCCAATCACGCTGGCAATCTGTTTTTGTGACGTTTTCTCGTTAAGTCGTTAATTCGGGAGATGTTCATCGGCGACCTGTGGCCGGCCGGCGCAGCGCGTCAGAGAGAGAGAGAGAGAGAGAGAGGGGGGGGGGGCTGGAGAGAGGGACAGAGAGAGAGAGAGAGAGAGAGAGAGAGAGGATATAACCTCGTCAGTGCGCGTAAGTATGGAAAGTGGATGGGAAGGGAAAGGTGGGGGGGGGGGGGAGTGAGGAAGATAGAAGAACAAGAAAACCGGTGGTGGGTAAAAAAAGGAAGAAGAAAAAGAGGGCCGGCAAAGGGCAGATCTCTTTTCCTGCGGTGCGAAAAAAATGTTACAGCCAAGTTCTAAAAAGCAATTTATGGCTTCCCTTCATTCGCTTTATGTCATTACCCCCCGCTTCGCTTCTTCTCTTCCTCTACTGCTCCGTTTCCCCTTTATTTTTTGCTCTCTCTCTCTCTCTCTCGCCTTTTTTTCGAAGCGATATAAAAGTACCGGGTGCCGGGTGGTAAATAAAATAAATAAATAAACAAAAATAAGCTAATATAAGAGTTTATTATTCAAGTGGTTATCGGAGAAAACATACAACGGAGCAGATATTTGGCGTGCAGCGTTGGCCTACTTTTCCGTAGACGATGTGACGGGGGCAGGGGGGGGGGGTACAACTTCTCGGGAGCTGTAGCCCGGCCGTCGGAACTCACTTCTGTAGCTGACTGTATCCCGTGTAACGAACAAGGAATTCGTTTCCACGTGTGCCCCTCACCTGCCAACAAAAGAGAAACGCATATCAATTATGCATCCACACACACACACACATAGACACATCAGGGGATCCAGGAATAGGGAAATGTAATTTCTCCGGAGACGCGGCGCGCGAGGACAAGAAGTGGGCGCCCCCTGCGTCCGGGCGTGGGGAGGGGGAGGCATCACCGTAGCGGGAAATACATGCCGGAGGTGAGTGAGAGAGATGGGGACACCGCGGACTGATGATCAGAGCTTGCAGCGGGGAGAGAGAGAGAGAGAGAGAGAGAGAGAGAGAGAGAGAGCGCAGAGCGTGGGTGACTCGCAAAACGCAGGAAGGCGGGCAGTTGGTTAACGGTGAAACAGGTCAGGCGTACCGCGGGCAGAATCGTGCGTGTGGGTGTGTTTGAGTGTGTGTGCGTGTGTGCGGACCGCTGCCAGGCTGGCTGACGCTGCCGCCGCCACGCCTTGGCAGCGCCGCGTAACAGCATCAATATTGACCATGTTAGGCCTCGGTCGGGGATTTGGGCCGCCTCCAGGAGCACGGCCCCGCCCCCGCCCGCCAGCGCTTCGATACCCCCCACCCCCACCCCCAGCCCTGCTGCCCCTCCGGTCCGGCGGGGTGCGGCGGCAGGGCGCAGCAGTAAAGATCAGGCGAGGCCAGGTGAGACCAGACCAGACCAGGCCCCGCCCATACCTTCCGCAAAGCCTCCCCCCGGCCGGTATTTCCTGCTGCGGAGGCGTCTGCGGGGCCCTCCGGGGAGTCGGAGAGGGGGGGGGGGCATGTAACACACAGCGCGGTCCGGGCTAATAGCCCCTCTGCTGCCAGCGCCCCCCCCCCCCCACCCCCCACCCCCGCCGACACCTCCACGAACAAAATCTTAACTTTTAATAAAAATGTCTTCGCTGTACACATATATTTTCAGATCTCGTCTCGCAAAGTAAACACCGCGGCGGCACAAAGGGGTATGTCTCTCTCTCTTTGCTCAGAGTCTCTCTCTCGCTCTCCCTCTGTCTCGCAGCCTCTCTAGAAACTCTGGCGGCCGCCTCAGAGAGGCTGCTGTGAAAAGAGCCGCGCGCTGGGCTGCTGGACGCCGCCGTCTGTGACGTCGGGGCCCTCTGCGGCGGCGCGGCCTGCTTTACTCTCTCTCTCTCTCTCTCTCTCTCTCTCTCTCTCTGCTGAGTTGCAGAGCAGTGTCAGAGAGAGAAAGAGAGAGCCCATGAGCGGCGGCCGTAACGTCCATGGGCGCCGCCGTGGGCGCCGCGCCATGGGCCATGGCAGATGAGATGGCCCGTGGGACCTTCGCCTTGCCTTCGGCTGAGCGGCAGGGCCGCACCGGCGGGCCGCCCCCCGCGGCGCTGACAGCTGTCAACCGACGGCGTGCGAAGCGTCATCTCGGGGGAGAGGGAGCACTGTGACTCCCCAGCCCTGCCCTTCTTGTGCCTGAGACGGTATTCTGTGTTCATTTCGGGAGATGGGACTCTGGAACACGGCGGCGGCTGGAGAAAAGGGTACCCACCCACGAGGCCGAGGGGGTTGCTGAGCCGGCCGGGTCCCCTTCTGCGGTGGCCGCGGGGGGGCCGCGGGGGGCCGCGCGGTGGCGCTGAAAGGGATTTCGGCAATAAAAGAGGGACTGCGACAAGAAGTCCGGCGTTTTCGCGGCGGCCGCTGCTGGTCAGTGGGGGGAGGAGGGGGGTTTGCGGGGGCGGGGGCCGGCGTGCGGTCTCCTCATGACAGCCGCTGAGCCGGCGCCGCCCGGGAGGTCCCCGGCGTGTCGCCGTCGCGGAGGGTCACATCTGATAGGCGGCGGGCAGAGCCGTCCTCCCTCGGCCCCGCGCCGGCCGCCCCCCCAGCAGCAGGCCGATATGCTTGTCGTGGGGCAGCACGCGGGGCGAGATGGCCGCGCCACGCCGTACGGCGGCAGGGTGAAGAAAGGGGCGAGTCTGTGTGCGGGCACTGCGGAGGCGTGGGGGCGTGCAATAACACCCCCCCCCCCCTCCGAGCTTATACGGATCCCCCCCTAACGAGCCGGCAGCGGGGGCCCTTGCATGGCCCACGCGCACGGAGGTGGGAGATGGGTGGGCAGCGAGCCGGAATCCGCCCGCAACTGCCGTAAAAATCCTTCCCGGGGCCGCCGCGCAGCCGCCGGACTGGCTAGCTGGACGCTCCCGCCTCGCAGTGCTGCGGCGGTGGTGGTTGTGGCGGGGAAAGAGGGGGGGGGGAGTAAATGACGGCGGGGGGTGGGGGTAATTATGAAGCTGTTCGTGCCACTTGGTGGCGTGTTCCAACCCCTTCCAGAAGACCACTTTCACTGTGGCCCTTCCACCGCCGCCGCCAGCACAGGCAAGGAAGCCCTGCTGAGAGTATCCAGGGCGCTCTTTCAGCGTCCTCGGCGCGGTCCTTGCGGCTGCCGAGAATAGCAAACCAACCGCGGCCACCCGTAGCAGCAGCTTGTTGTGGCTTCGGAACACGCCCACCCTAATTTTTCTTTGCTTTTCTTCTTCTTCCTTTTTCGCAGCAGCGGCAGCCGGCGCGACTTTTGGCGGTGGCGGCTGCGGCTGGCGAAAGGATTTCGGTTTGACCCGCCGCCTGCTGCAGGGCGGGAGGGAAACGCTCTCTGAGGAGATTCGTCTGATTCAGTTTTAACAACGCAGCCGCAGCAGCCGCCGCAGCAGCAGCCGACACCGCGGCCAGGAGAGGCAGGGCGGGACCCGGTGGGAGTGGCTCGCCCGCTAAGGGTCAGGTCCGCCCTCCTGCTGGCGCTGCTGGCGCTCCTGGCTCTCCTGCGGCGCCCTCTGAAGGGCGGTGTCCGCAGCGCTGGCCGACATGTCGGCTCCCGACTAAAGGCAAACTAAACACGGCGCGCTCCTCTCACACCCACACACCGCTGGCCGGCCCTACAGAGAGAGAGAGAGAGAGAGAGAGAGAGAGAGAGACGTATTCGCTGGCGTCAATTAGGGAACTCGACGCGCCGCGCGCAAGTTTCGGTCTCATCTCTCTCCGTCTCACTCCCCCCCCCCTTTCCAACCTTCTCTCTCTCTCTCTCTCTCTCTCTCTCTCTCTCTCTCTCTCTCTCTCTCTCTCGCATGCTCTAATCCGCTGCGTGTCCGACTGATGTGAAGGACGCAGAGATGCTAAAAAAATAAAAAGGAAAAAAAGATGAAACATTACGAGGAAAGGGATTTTTTTTAAAAATACGCCTCGAAAAGTCTCGGAAAGTGTAGGACTAGGGAAGAAGAGCGAACGGCAGAAAGTAGAGCGGCGACGAGGTGTGAAGGGCGGCTCAGCCGTGCGATCCCCATGCATCAGAGCAGAAAGACAACGCGGTGCTAATGGGGTAGATTACCTGGGAGAGCGAGAGAGAGAGAGAGAGAGAGAGAGAGAGAGAGAGAGAGAGAGAGTGAAAGGGGGAAGAAGATAGCTGCTGCCATCTCCGTCACGAAGAGGGCCGCCTCGCGCGCCGGCCGCCGCGACCCAGCTTGGCTGAGCGGCGATGAAAATTGAGTTTAACTTCTCGGAAGAACCTTGAGCACCTGCGCGCCATGTGTGTGTGTGTGTGTGTGTGTGCGTGCGTGCGTGTGCGTGCGTGTGCGTGCGTGCGCGACTCGCAGTCTGTCACCGAGCCGCAAATGACGAGGCTGCGGGGGGTGGCGTGACGGATCTTCCTAAATGTGGGAGCGGCATTTGTACCAGATCAAAAAAAAAATGAGGTGGACGAGGTTCTTTTATAAATTTTTTGCCGCGTTAAAAAAAAACCTTTGTGTCCTTTTTAACCACCTCTCGAGAAATCCCTGTCCGTAACATTCTGAAATAAAAGGAGCGGCGGAAGTGTCGTGGTAGTTTTTTTTGGTTAGTTACGACGTCTAGTCGATGCACTTATACGACTTGTGTCTCTGGCTCCCCGGTCCGGTGTCACTCCACGGGGCCGTGCCGGGAGGGGCGCGCGGGGTGCGGAGAGGGGGAGGGGAGAGGGGGGGTAATGAGAGCAAATGAAAAGTTTGCAGGCGCCCTGCTGCGCCCGGCTGTCCGCCCGGCTGCTGTGACGCTGCAGCGCTGCCGCCACCCGCTGCTGCTGCTCTCTGTGAGTGCTGACGGCTTTTTAACTCCGAACGGCCGCCCCCACCAGACGGTCGTAGGGTGAGAGAGAGAGACAGTCAGACGGACAGAGAGAGAGAGGGGGGGGGTCTCTACGGAGCGCGCGCCGCTGAAAAGCTCTGTTTGCTGTTTGTCGCTGCCCCGTCCGCCGCGAGGCGACCAAACAGCACGCACACAGATAACACCGTGCACTACTCGTACATTACAGGGAGAGTTACTGCGGGGACCACCGGAGTAAAAGTGGGCGTGGCGAGGGAATTTTTTTTTTTTGTGACCAATAACGTCATACTTCAGATTGGGTCATCCTGACTTTGCTCTTATAGTGCAGGAAGAGAGAGAAAGAGAGAGGGAGAGAGAGGGAGAGAGAGATTGGCCCATAAGCGCAAGTCAATGGGCGCAATTTGCTGTTACTGCCCGGTCTGTGCGGAGGACAGTCGTCACAGCGCGCTACGGCGGGCTGACTGGCGGCCGGGCTGGCGGCCGGGCTGGCGGCGGGGCGGCCGAGCTGGCAGCCAGCCGCGCCTGCTGGGGGCCGGGCTGGGGTCCGCGGGACGCCACGCATGGCCGTCCAATTTCTGGCGGATGTGATGCCGGCCATACGGCCAACGAGGCGCAGGCGGGGCTGCCAATCACAACAAGGATCGTGCGATCATCGGGGAGGGGCGGATGCGGGGGGCGAGGGAGGGAGAAAGAGAGAGCGGGAGAGTGAGAGAGAGAGAGAGAGAGAGAGAGGGGGGGGGGGGGCAGTAAGTACACGAGCACACTGGAGTGGAGAGGTGCGGCAAAAATGATGCAAACAAAACACTGGAGCCGCGAGAGGGACGGCGCATTGATAACAGTGGGGCCGAGAGAGGACCGCAGAATTGATAAGAGGGCGGGAGGAGAGGGGGGCGACAGTGGTGAGAGAGAGGGACCGAAAGGTGATATTATTGGACCGAAGGGAGGGAGAGAGGGAGGGGGAGAGAGAGAGGGACCAGACCGGGCCAGTGCAAGCAGCAGAGACCGACGGTTATATTTTTTTTTTGGTGAGCACACAACCGGAAGGCTAAATCTGATTAAAGGCGGGGCGCCTCCTGCCGGGGCCGGGGCAGCGAGTCCGTAAGAGGAGCAAGTTCGCCGCTACCAGTCACCCTCTGAGAAGTCGGCCGGCCGCCCCTTCATGGCGTTAAACTGTCTCCACCGTGGCCACACCGGCAGCGGGGGCGGCAGCGGGGGCGCCCGGTCCCGGAGGCCGAAACTTGGAAGGCAGCGGCGCGGGGACTTGTGCAGCCCGTTAGGTTAGGTTAGGCCCCGGAGGCCCCGGAGGCCCCACTCTCAGTACCCGCACTGAGGACTCCCCTGGCGAGCAGCGGTGGATGCATTTGGATCGGAGTTAAGGCGGCAGGCAGGGCACGACCCGCGGCCGGCTTCGGGGTCAGTGGGTCACACATTGCACAGGCCTTGCGGGCCTTGGAAACCCAGTTGCCAAAACTGGAAAAAAATGTTTGGTCACGTGACATTAAGTTATTGATGACGAGTCACCTGAATCGCCATACGAAAAATTCTTGAACAAAAATTGGAATTTTCGTGGCATTACAGGAAACTGAACAGCTCCCACTCACCAACCACAATCGCAAATTGACAGTTTTTTTTTCCTAATAGCGACTTTGTGGTGAAAAAGGTCCGACTTTAAGTGGGCCGCGTTTAACAAAGCGATGCGCGGCCGTTTGCGAGTTAGTCGGCCGGAGTAAGACCCCCCGCAGCGCAGTGGAGCGGCGGCAAGCCAGTCGACGTGGACAGCCAAGGGGCCAAAGTTTGCAACTCGGCCGGCTCGTAAGGCGGCGGTAAATGGGTCGTAAGGTAGCGAACATTAATTCATTCCAGCAGCAGCAGAGGCCGTGGGTACCCGCGCGGGCGGCACCGGCGGGCCCCCCGGGGAGTGTCACATTAACAGACAGAGAGAGAGGGAGGGAACGGAATTAGAGAGAGACACAGAGTGATAAAGAGAGAGGTAGGAAGAGATAGAGAGTCCCCTGTGGCTCAGTACGCGCCTCTGTCCATCGACGTGCCCCCTACACCCGGGCGACCAATCAGGGTATGACAACCCCGCCGTCCGTGCCGGGCCCCACCGCCGCCGCCGCCGCACATTGCTGCAGGAGCTCGCCCGGCCTCTGCCGGCCCCGCTGACCCGGTGTCCTGTCCGCGCCCCCCACGTCGGCCCCCCCCCCCCTCCCTCCCACGGTCCGGGCCGACATCCGGCCGGGACCCCCATTCTCTCTCGGCCTTTGGGTGCCGCGGACCGCCAAGACACTGGCTGCAGGTCACGTACGCCCCCAGCTCCCCGCGCCGCGCCAAGGAGGACAGCGCCCAACAGCAACAACCAGCCTACGGCGGCGGCGGCGGCGGCGGCGGCGGCGGCGGCGGCGGCGGCGGCAGTGTGGCACAGCCTGGGGCCGCCGCCGCGCCGCCGCGGTCCCAAAGGGAAGCAAACAGTGGAAACAGGCGGGCCACATCAAAGGTCCTGCGGGTCTTTTCCGCACAGCGGCCACAGAGCAAACTCGGCGGAAAATTATACGTTTTATCGAGGCGGACCGGAAGATTCCGATCCGTCTGCGGGCCGCAGCCGCGGGGGGCCGGGAAGCCGCAGGCTCGGCTATATATACCGCGTCGGATTGCGTAAAGTCGCGCGCGCGGGGCGCGGGTTCAAATACTGCGGGCCGCTGCCGGCCGAAGTATTTGGGGGGCGTCCGTGTTATTCATTCCTGACGGCGGACGCGTTCCGCCTCCCGCTCACGCCGCCGCCGCCGCCGCCGCCGCCGCCGCTACATCAAAGACATTTTCTGTCTGAGGCGGGGCGCGGCGCAGCGCGGCGTCCGCCGGCCGCGCCGAGGTTTGTTGCGGAGAAGAAAAAGAATGGCGAAGGCGGAAATGTAATACTAACAAGTGCGGGGGAGGGGAGGGGAGGGCTGGCGCGGGGCGGGGCGGGGAGGTGCAGCGCGGGAAGTTGTGTGTTCCTGTGCAACTCATCGCCATGAAAGGCAGACCACGGACCGGCCGCCCACGCTGCCGCCCCCGCTGCCCCTCCCCCCCTCTGACTCGGCTCGGGACCTTTCGGACAGCCGGCGTGAAGAATTCATGGCACAGGCTCGTTACCGTTGGGACGGGAGGCGAGGTGGGAGTCGCTTCAAAGGTTCCCCCCGGCGGGACGCCGTGCCGTGCCGTGCCCCGCCCACCCGGAGGCCCGGGCCGGAGGCCGTGCGCGGGCCCCGCGGGGGGTCACCTGCCAAAAGTCCGCCGCCCTCCGTGCTCGGGGCCGCGGCCGCGGCGTCACTCCCCTCCTGGCTTCTATACGCGACAGGATGTTCTTGTTCTTCTGTGTTTTTCTTTCAGAACGATATATCTGAGGTCCCCGCATCCTCCATGCCCCCAGCCCACCTTTTTAAAAAAAAATGTTTAATTCAATGCTCTCACGCTGGGTAATAAAAAAACGCCACCTCTCCGGCGGCAGGTGCGATTTTATTCGCCAAACAACTCCCGCGGGAGTCCAGGTTGTCCTGGCCGCCTTTGACCGCGGACGGGCGCGCTGTTTTTCATCACAGACGCCCCCCTCCCCCCCCCCCTCCTCTCCTCTCGTCCTCCTCAGCTACGGTGAAGAAGGGGGGGAGGGGAGCTCTCTCGCCTGCTCTCGCCGCGCTGGGAACTGGTAACCCAACAAGGATCACTTTACTCTCTTCCCGAGAGTTGTTGTCGGACGTGCCTCGCAATGCTGCCAATCTCTCCGCCCTTGTCCCTCCCTCTTACCTCTCTGTCTCTTCTCTCTCTCTCTCATTCTCTCTCTGTCTATCTCTCTCTCTCGCCCCCTCCCCCACGGGTTTTCCTCTGCACAGTGACATTTTTAACGTCGGTCGCGGGTCGGGACGAGCGCTCGCATGTACAAAGGGCGGAGCGCGGAAGCATGAAGCGCCGCCATGCCACCCGGAGAACTGGACGAATCGTTTTATATTGCCGAGAGGAAGAATGAAGAGGAAGAATCCACTGTGTCGGTATCATTACGAGAGAAAAGAAATGGTAGCTTTTTTTTGCGACAGGCAAAAAGTGGACAACGAAAACACTGACAAAATGAGGGGGTAAATGCTTTATTCCGTGCGGTGCAAAACATGAGAGAATTCTAAAAAAAGTGTGCCTGGAGGGGGGAACCTGAGGCCGTATGAACATTGGGCCCGTCGGTGTGTCCTTGCGGCGCGAGGCGCGACGAGCTTTCCGTGCCGGCAGCTGAGGAAGCAGCGGAAGCAGCGGGGAGTAGTATCGGGTTCGAAATGACGTCAGCTGCTCTGTGTGTGTGTGTGTACAGTGCGCTTTTCTCTCCTGTTTCGCTCGTTATATATTTTACCCGCGTGCACCCCGGCGTGCCTGGTTGGTACGCGTTTGTTAATGGCTACGGCACTTTAGACACCCCTTCCTCAACCCCCCCCCCCTAACAAAAAAAAGAACAAAAACAACAAAGTACCACGCGGGGGGACGCGCTTTCTTCGTCGCGGTGAGCCGACCCGGTGCGCTGGAGGGAGGAGGGGGAGAAGGAAGGGGGGGGGGGGGGGGGGGGGGGGGGAGGGGAGGGGGAGGGGAGGGGAGGGGAGGGGGAGGGGAGGGGGGAGGGGGGAGGGGCGGCTGCCGCAGCTCTTTTCACCCGCCGAGACAGAGCAAGCGCCTGTTTTTCCGCTTACTCCTCTCCGACCGGCCCCGGCGCCCTGGTGCGGCGCGGCGGGTGCGACGCAGGGGAAATAATTCTACGCAGCAAGTCCGGGGGGGGGGGGGGGTGAAAGGGCGGCGACGCGCGGCGCGGAGTCTGAGTGAGAGGTTGTGTGTATATCCGTGTGCCAGAGAGAGAGAGAGAGAGAGGTGGCGAGGGCCCGGGGAGATAGACCACCCGCACGCGGCCGTGATGGTCGTGTTGCCTACCCCGCCGACCACAGGCGCTAGCGGCGGCAGCGCGGCGGCGCGGCCATGCAGAAGTCGGCAGGGAGAACAACAACGGGGAGAGGGAGGGGTGCGGGAGGGGGACAGGTGGGGAGGGAGTGAGGACGGATGGGAGTCCGCAGCCGTTCGTCTCGCCCGTAGTTCCGTAATGGCAGCAATTTGCCCAGGGCTGCCGCCGCCGCCGCCGCCGCCGCCGCCGCCGCCGACGCTGCCGCGGTGCTCCTGCAGCGCCGGGGGGCGGCGGCGGCCCCCCGGCTCGAGTGTGAAAGTTGCTACATTTACCCTGAAGAATAACTTTCCATTGTGCTGCGCCCGGCGGGCCGGCGGCACCCGGAGACCGACTGCGTTCGCAATTAAAGGCCGGGGGCGAGGACGGACGATTCGGGATTTGTGGCAACAGCGGGCGCGGCGTGCACCTCCACGCACGCCACTGCGCGGCCGTCTGACCCTACCTAATGGTCGTGACACATCATCAGCGAGAGCCAAGCACCTTTACAGTTATGGAACTCTTCGATATTTTTTGCCGGTAGATCTGGGACTCCCGACTGCTCCGGCGGGCTCCGGGCCGGCTTACGGGCAGAGCGGAAGTGGAATGAAATAACGCGAATATGACTACTCGGCCATTTAGTTCACTACCCCAACCCCCCCCCCCCCTTTATTTTTTTGTTCAGCTTTAGAAAGAACGTTCGGGGAAGAACTGGAAGATTAACGGAACGCTGCTAGCTCTGCCCGCTCTGCTTAGTCATTTTGTGCCTATTCGGGGCGAAAGGTTTAGAGAGAGAGAGAGAGAGAGAGAGAGAGAGAGAGAGAGAGAGAGAGCTCGGCGCGTCTCTGTCGGTGGCGTCCTCCGAAGCCCCTCCCCCCTCCCTCCCTCCCTCCCTCCCTCCCTCCCCCCCCCCCCCCCCCCCCCCTCTCTCTCTCTCTCTCAACCGCTTAGTGTGGCATCCCGCTTGCACTGGCGGTATGGCGCCGAGGTCCTCGCGGAAGGAAGTGTTTTCTTTTGCGAAATTCCGAAAAGTTAAGAAGGCGAGAGTGAGAGAGAGAGAGAGAGAGAGAGAGAGAGAGAGAGAGAGAGAGAGAGAGAGAGGGTGAAAGGAGAAACGGAGAGAACAGAAGGAAAGGGGGAGGGTGGTGTAAGGAGGAGGCGAGCGAGGGAGACGGGGGGCGGGGGGCGGGGGGACAGCGAAAGAAAGAGTGAGAAGGGGAGAGTGAGAGGGAAGTGAGCGAGAAGGAGAGAGAGAGAGTAGCAGTGGGAATTACCGACAGTCCATGGACCTGAGCCAAACACACCAACAAGCTCTTTCCTGATTATGCTCTCCTCCTCCTTCCTTGCTGCCCGCTCCTCCAACCGCCACTCTGCTAATGCATTCCGATCTCTCTCTTTCTCTCTCGCTCTCTCTCTCTCTCGCACTCTCTTCTTGCCTCTCTCCGCAGCCCTCTCTTTTGACAAAACGTGGCGGCGCCATGAGATTTAGGGGAGGCGGTGGGCGGGGGGCGGGGGGCGGGGGGCGGGGGGCGGGGGGCGGGGGGGCGGGGGGGGGGGTAGGGTGGGGGGTCCGGTCGTCAACCGCTGCCGCGTTGGCCGCGGCCGCCGGTGACAGGGCGAGATGCTTCTTATTATTATTCAGACCGCTTGGAACCGTTCCCAAGACAAGGCGCACAATTAATCCCTTCCTCCTTCTCCCACCCTCAGCCATTTCCATTTCCCTTTCACTCTGACACGGACCGAGAGAGACGGAGACAGTGAGAGAGAGAGGGAGAAGCATAGGGAACGCCTCTTACGTAATCTCGGCCCAATAACAGTCACAATCTGGGAACGGATGGGGGAACGAGGGGGAGGCTGGGGGGCGGGGGGAGTTGCTATCTGAGTCACAAAGTAGTCTCTCCCAAGAAGTCAAAACGCGAGCAGCAGCCCTCCCCCCCCCCCCCCCCCCCCCCCCCCCCCCCAACCCCCGGCGCCTCTCCGTATCCCATTTTGTTTCCGGTGCCGCTGGAGCACAAAACTAAAGTACACTAGCCTACAGTGCCACACTACAAAGCGACCGGCACCCCCCCCCCTCTCCATTCTGTGTACACATGACTATTACAGAGGCGTTTGCTAAACGCACTTACCGACTTGCTCCCCCCACCCCTCTCCGAAGTATGCGGAGAGTGGTGGGGGGGTCTCAATGCCGCAGACTTTGCCGCAATTCAGGAACACCCCCAAAATTTTAAATGATATTTTCTGATTGTATGTTTTCTTTTTTCCTGACGTACGTTGAAAATAAAGCTGTTTTGTTTTTGTTTGTTTTCTTGGTGTGGAGGGCGAGGTAAGGGCCCTTTGGCTACGGGTCTATGTAGTTTTGACGGCAGCGGCCTAGCCCTTAGGCTCTCTCACACAAACACACACACACACACACACACACACACATGAAGCTGCAGCACCGCAGCGCGGAGTACCGCTTCGGCGCGGAAATGCATTCAACGTTTCGACTTGGGAGCGGCGGCGGAGCGGCGGCGGGGCGGCGGGCCGTGTGGAGACCGCATATGTGGGCCAGCAGCAGGCTCACGAAGCTGGAACTATAGGCCTCCCCCCCACCACCACCACTCCAATAGTAATCATACCACAGTGTGCCAGACCAGCGCAAACCCATCACGTGCCGCAGAAGAGAATGAATAATAAAAGAAGGAAGGGGGCGGCGAGGCGACGCGCGGCCGAATACGGAAAATAGGGCGCGGCGCGGCGCGGCCCGGCGCGGGGGGTTTTAGTACCGAGGCCAGCCTCCCCCTTAATGCTGGATAGTTCTCTGAGGCAGGCGGGCGGTGCTGTCGACATCGCAGGGCTTTGCTTGGCGACCACAGCTTCGCTCTCCCTGCCCTTCGTCAGATGAATGTAAGCGAATGCCTCGCTCAGCAGGTGAGCGCATAAAACAATTTTCATTAATTAATTATTTTTTTTTGTGTGTGTGAAAATCAAATTTGCAGGACGCAGCCCTCCCTGCACCCTTCACTGCACGGCACGGCGAACCTCGAGTCGCTGCCGTCACGGACCATTGCGCTCCGGAACGGGAAATGCAGGAATATTAAGGCATCGGCCACTCGCGGTGTGGCGCGGCAAGCCGCCCCCCCCCCCCCCCCCCCCCCCGAGGGAGCAGTTTTAGTGACCGAGGGAGAAGAGCAGAGGGAGAGAGAGAGAGAGAGAGAGAGAGAGAGAGAGAGAGAGAGAGAGAGAGAGAGAGAGAGGAAGCACTGCTCGACTCGGCTCGAACCCTCTGCGAAAGCTCGCCGCCAGTGGTTCTCCGTGGCTCTCCTTCACCTCTTTTTCCGCCTCTCGCTTGCTCGCGTGGCCGCCAAATTCAGCTCTCTCCAGTCTCTTTTTTTATTCTTTTACTACTTTTTCCCCCCTTTTTTAGAGAGTCGAGTCTTCACCGCCCCGATAGCACACATACAGTCTGCTAACATTTATTCTCCCGTTTCCAAGCGCTGGATGAACTCTATTTTTCATGACAGGCAACGCCGTCGCGGCGGCGGCCCTGCGCCGCCCTGGCGCCCTGCCCTTCTCTCTCCGCGGCTCTCTCTCTCTCTCTCTGATCGATAGAGGCTGTCTCTCTCGCGCTCCCCGCCTCGCGGCCTCGCGGCGCCCCGTGCGACAAGGACAGCAGACTCCGCGATGACGAACTGCGCTCGCGGTCCCCCTTATCTCCCCGGTTACATCAGCGACCATACCGCGCCGGTATTTTTCTCGACGGCGAAATCGGGCGAAACAGGAGAGGCGGCGGGAGCGGCGGAGTTTTCCTGCTCCGACCGTGAGTCTCGCTGGCTCGGGTTCGAATCCCGCGGACGCGGGGGGCGTGAAGAGCGTCGCCCGGCTCGTCAGGAGTCCCTAGCCGCTGCCGCCGCGGCTCGGAGGGGACGAGACGAGCAGGCCGCTTGCCGGGGCGTATTTGCGCACCGAATCTGCGCCCGGGACAGCTGCCATGGGCGCGACCATGGGCGGCCCCGCCCCGCCGGTGCCGCAGCAGCGCCACGGGCGCCGTTGGGCACCACGGGCCTCATCGCGGCCCATGGCAAGCAGGAGAACGTGTCAGTCGATCCGTGTTGACACGAGCAAGTCCCGGTCTGATCAAACTGTGGCAGCGCGTATTGGCTGACACCCCTTTCTGTATCCCATCCCTCTGCCCCGCCCCCCCCCCCACCCCCACCCCCTCACGCACGCACGCACGCACGTACGCACACAAGCAGCAGCACCGAGGGGGGGGGGGAGAGACTGACTAGGGGTGACCCACATATGCCCCCGCCGACTCTCCGTTCTCCGTCAGATACATTCCTGCGAAATGAAACATTCCTCTGAACGCCGCGAATACGTGTCCGCGTTCCGCACGCAGTTTTTTGTTTTTTTTTACATTTTTGTTTTGTGTCGGTGCAGCGCGTGAAGGTATACAGTGTGTGCCTCGCGCGTTCGCAGCGTGTTGTATCGCTCGCCGGTGGCCGGCCTTTCCAATACAAGCAATACCATCTCGATAAATAATAATTGGGGGGATGCTGATATATTTTATTCCCCCCCTCCCCTGTCTCTCTCTCTCTCTCTCTCTCTCTATTTCTCTATCTCTCTCTCTCCTCCACCCCACCGTCCCGAACTTATTCCGTCTTTAATTACAGAGAGGTTGGTGAACGCGGGATGAAGGGGAGGGGGGAAGGAAGTGAGGGGGAAAATAGCGCGGGGGAGTGAGGTGAGGGGGGAGGGGGGGGGCTTCGCCGGGGGCGCTTCGCCGAGGGGCTTCGCCGCCGATCCGACCAATCACCATCGCCGACTCAATCGTCATTTAACTTTCCGCTCCTCCAACTTTTTAATACCGCGCGTGCCTGGGCCGCGTGCGCCGCGCCCGCGGGGCAGCGACGGCGGCGGCGGCGGCGGCGGCGGCGGCGGCGGCGGCGGCGGCGGCGGCGGCGGCGGCGGCGGCGGCGGCGGCGGCGGCGGCGGCGGCGGCGGCACCAGTTAGCGTTCGGAAGGACGCAATGAGAGAGGTGGACGCCCGGGGAGGGCCGGAGGCTAGAGGAGGGGGGGGGGGAGGGGATGAAGAGGGGGTGCACGGAGGAGCAGAGGGTCTGCCGATAAATTGCCAATGCTCGGGGATATTATCGCAAACGGCTGCTCTGTTCCGGCCGCCGCCGTGATGTACGTTGTTGCAAGAGAGAGACAGAGAATAAAGAAATCTCTCTTCCGCTCTCTCTCTGTCTCTCGGTCGCTCTCTCGCTCTCGCGCGCTAGGGGCAGGCGCTCTGGTCGGGAAAAAAAGCTCGGCGCCGAACCGCAGCAGCGCAACATCAACAACAATAAAAACATAAAAATAATACTGTTTGCAAAAGGGGCCCTTGTGCCTTCGGTTTGGACAGCGATGGGGAGGGGGAGGGGGAGAAAGGCGAGAGAGGGAGAAAGAGAGAGACGAAGAAGGGGTTTTGATGTTGCGGGAACCCGCATATAAGCAGGCAAGCAAACCCTTTTGACTGAAAAGGCAATATGCGTCAGATGCAAAGATGAAGAGCGAGAATAAGGAGAGGAAGAAGAGGAGGAGGGTGCGGGGGAAGAACAGGGAAAAAGGAAGAGATACGGTTCGATTGATTGAACTCGTGATTGTCGCGCCAGCGGCGGGTTGCCTGCGGTACGGACGGGGTGTGTGGGGAGGGGTGGGGTGGGGGGCAGTTCAGCCGCCCCGCAGCCCCGCAGCCCCGCAGCCGCACGCTGGCATCGCCCACATTCGGAGTAGAAAAGTTTTAAGGGTCCGTGTGTGGGGCGGCGGCGCGGCCGCGGCGGGTGCATTGGTAGGCGCCGCTCGTGAGCCGGCGGAGGCGCCCCGGGGCCGCCCGCTGCGGCCGCCGCTGCGGCCCCGACGCACGCAGGAATGGGAACGCTCGCCGCCTCCCCGTGTCCCCAAGTACCTGGCGGCCGTCCGCACGCGGAGCTCTGGATCTCCTGCGAACCCGCTCTCGGACTATATGGATGCGCCGCGCTGCTCTGGAGTCATAGATCTGGAAGGGCCGGCCTGGAAAGTCCTACGCGGAGGTGCGCACTGCTGGAAGGGAGGAGGCGCTGTGAGCCCTGGAGAAAGGTCCCGGAGGACGGCGGCTGGACGGCGGCGACGGCGCAGGGGCAGAGCGGCGCGGCACCGGAAACATAAACCCGGCGTTGTTATGTCCCGGTACCCCCCCCCCCCCCCTCCCCCTTCCGACCCCGCTCGCGCCTCCCGCACGAGCCCAACGCCTTTTGCGTCCTTTACCGTTTCTTGCGAATATAAAAAGGAAAAGAGTCGTCCTTTGAAGAGGAAGAAATTCGCTGCGCAGGAGAGGAAAGGGGAGCCGGCGGCGTCCGCGGGGCCGCGGGGTCAAATGCCCGCCTGTGTTTCGTATTATTTTTTTGTTGGTGGCGTGTGGGTGTGGTCGTGGGAAGCGGTGCTGGCAACTGAACCGCCGAAGCTGCTGGCACGCCGGCGGGATTAGCCTTGGAGTGCACCGGCACCGACGCCGGCCAGGTGAGGACGGCGCCGGCGAGGACGGGGAGGGAGACGAGGACGACAGGCACGGGGGGAGACGGAGGACGGCGAAAATGGCGGTGCTGAGGACGGCGAGGACAAGGACGGCGAGGACGGCGGAAAGAGCCGTGCGCCGAGACGTCGTGGGGTGCCCTTCCGACCCCGAAACCCCGCGGGGAGCGGGTCCTGGACAAGTAGACAGTCGACCCTCTCGTGGCGTTGAGGCGGCGGGCGGCGGCGGTGCGCCGAACCCCCGCCGGAGCCAACAGGGCTGGAGGGCCCTCAGTGAGGGTGGCGGCTGTCGGCCCCGAGACCCGGCGTCAACGCGGCTGCCGTGCCGCGGTGTGCACGACTGTCTGGGCGCCCCGGGCCGCCGCCGGGGCCGCCGCCGGGGCTCCAGGGGAGAGGTGTTTCCCCGCAAGGAGCCGCCGCTGCCCCTCGACAGGCCGCCGCCGTCCCGCCGGTGGCGAAGACCCCCGGGTCCCGGGCTCCATACGGCAGGACGGCCCCGACCGGCGGCGGCGGCCGGGTCTGGCGGCGGTATTGATGAAGCAGGGCCGGAGGGCCAGTGCAGGGGGAGGACTACAGAGGAAGTTGCCGTGCCGTCCGCCCATGCGAGTTCCCCGGCCGGACAGAACATATCTCTGTCTCGCTCTCCCCCTCGTGCAGCCCCGCCCCTCGTCTCTCTCGCTCTCCCTCTCTCTTCCCTCCGCCTGCCTGCATTGCATTAGAGAGATGCACTAGGAGGTGGGGGCGGGGCGGCCGGTGCACCGCGCGTCCATCTCTGTCCTTGCCCAGCTCCCCCCTCCCCCCCCCCCCCCCCCCCCCTCTCTCTCTCTCTCTCTCTCTCTCTCTCTCTCTAGCTCGCAGGATCTGAAGTCCGCTGCGTTGGCGTTAACGGCCGGGGCGGTCGCTTTATTCCCCCTCCCACAGCCACTCTCCATACTCGCCGTCACTTTTCATCCTCCCTCACGCCTCCCTTGCACCCCCCCTCTCTCTCTCTCTCTCTCTCTCTCTCTCTCTCTCTCTCTCTCTCTCTCTCCCTCTGTCCGCCCCCGCCGTGCACTCCAATCCGAAGCCAATGCATTTCTAGCGCCGGCGGACTCTCATTGCATCAACTTTACCGAGCTTTTCAAATGCCGAGTTCACGCCGCGCCCTCCGGCTCCGGCCCGCGTCCCGCAGCTGTAAGCGGCTGCGTTACTGCACCCCTCCCTCTGCAGCAGGGCCTGCCTTGCCTTCGGCGAGACTTTCGCCGGTTATTTTACGGGGAAAATTTCTTGAACCGGATTTTTAAAAAAATACACGGTCGACAGAGGAGGTCCCAGTCACGTGCCAGAAGAGCAGCCTCGGCAGCGGGCGCGGCACCACAACGCGTGCGACGCGGGACGCAACCAACTCGGTTTTGTCACAGCCGACAAACTTCGCCGGCGGGCTAACTCGATTTTCAATTGAGATTCGCCGAGGGGCCGCAGGGCGGCGGGGGCGGCGGGGAGCCGGGCGGTCGGGGGCGGCGGGGGCGGCGTGGGCGGCGGGCTGGAGCTATGCGGCTCGTCTGGCCGCCTCTGCCCCCGGCGGGGCCCACGGGGCCCACGGGGACCGCCGCCGCGCGCCTCCACCCCGCTGTTCCCCGCTATCAGCCCTTCTGGAGTCGGCGGAGTCGACGGCCGAGGGGCGGCGGCGGCGGCGGCCGTCCTCTGCGGGGAGGGCGAGCCGAAGAATGTGGGCGCCCAGGAAAGTTTGGCGAGCGGAGTGGCGGCGGCGGCGGCGGCGGGTCCCCGGTCCGCGACTCACATCAATTCCACTGCCATTTTCCGATCCGGACTGTGACTTTTCACGTGTCGCGTCCTGTAATTAACGCACCGCAGTGGCGGCGGCGGCGGCGCGGCTGCTGAGGCCGCCGTCGTCGGCAGGGTACACCTTGATCACGGCGGCGATGTCGCGGTGACGTCATCGGCGAGGTGGCGCGGCTGCTGTCGCCGCTCCTGCGCCTCCGCGCCGCATCCCCGCCGCTCCCGGGCGCAAATGGATTTCCGATGTACATCAGGGTGTGGAGTGCGCGGAAGAGGGAGGTGGGGGGGGGGGGTATCGCCTGCATTATAAAGGAGCTATTCTAGGCTGGCGGCTCGACAAGCGGCCCCGGCCCCCGCTGAAATATTCACAGTGTACTCCTGCGAGGCTGCAGCAGTGCCAGCGGAGGCTGTGGCCCCCGCGCCGCGCGCCGCCACGCTCCGGGGGAGGCTGCACGACAAGTGTGGGCGCGGCCTGACGGGATGCGCCCTTTCCTCTACGGCAGAGCGGCCGCGCTGCTGTTTTGTTGGCAGCCTTCAAACACTGCGGCAGCGGCGGCGGGGGAAGGCGAACACACACACACACACACACACACAGCGCGGCGTGGCGGCCCCGCCTGGAAGGTAGGCAGTCCGTGCCAAAACGACACACTTCCAGATGAATTTTAAAAAGAAATAAAAATCACCGAATTTATTTTTATGGCGACGTTGTGCGTACCGACCTCTCTACCCTGAGGTCAAGTAGTGTAGGACGGTGTTTAGGTCGTCGCTACACGACACGTTCAGGTGCGAAGCACGGCCGGTGAGAGCAGGGGAGGGAAGGGGGCAGCCGTGTACATACGGGTAATCTCGTGCGACGAGAAGGAGGAGATAGCGGGAGATAGCGCGCGCGGGTACGTCGGACAAAGTTTTCCCGCTGCGAAAGTGCGCGCGCAGCGTCGTTAGTCGTCGTCGTAGCTCGGACCGGTTCAGTAGAGAGAGAGAGAGAGAGAGAGAGCATGCGCGACCGGTACCGGCAGTGCGAGAGAGACGGACAGCGCGGGCGGCGACGTGGCAGCGAGAATAAGCAAAGCCCGCCGCCCCCACTCCGGTGCGGGGCGGAAAAGCGCGGGAAAGGAGACGCGAGGTTTAAATTACAAATATTTGAGGAGACGAGTCTCGGCTTATCGCGTTGTGTGCCGCGAGGTGTGCGTGGGAGAGAGAGAGAGAGAGAGAGGGGGGGGGGGCGGTGAGCGCCGGTGATTGGCGCTGATAAACATTTTGAGGTGGGAGAGAGAGAGAGGGCGTAGCAAACTAATGGCTTAATGGAGGGCGGCGAATAAAGGTGAAGGGGTGGGAGGGGGGGGGGTCGGTAGTACTATTCCGCACAGAAGGGGGTGAAAATGTGCAGTGAAGGGTAAGATAGGGGGAGTGATGGAGGGGGGGGCAATGAGTATGTGCACTGAGGATGCGGCTGATAGAGTTATGTGAGAGCAGAGTGGGAGGGAGGGGGAGTAGTTTGTCAGTGCGGGGGTGGGGGGAGTGGGCTGTCAGGCAGTGACGCGTGTTGATGTGTGTGGGAGAGAGAGAGAGACCACGAGAGGGAGGAGAGAGAGACAGAGCAGAGAAGTGACACGCGGGGAGGCGGAGACAGAGTCTCCAAACCCCCCTTGAGCACGAACAGGCGATTACCAGCAGCAGCGGCAGATCAGAGCCGAGGACTCGATTCCATTTGGGACGCTTCGCCCCGCCCCGCCCCGCCCCGCCCCGCTTCGCCACGCCCCGCTACGCCACGCCACGCCACGCCACGCCCGCTGCGCCTGTCCCGTTACCGTGTTGTCGTGTT
Organism: Megalurothrips usitatus; assembly: GCA_026979955.1. Taxonomy (NCBI): domain Eukaryota; kingdom Metazoa; phylum Arthropoda; class Insecta; order Thysanoptera; family Thripidae; genus Megalurothrips; species Megalurothrips usitatus. Next base: position 1,538,780 of record CM049598.1, read on the forward strand.
TCGCAGTTTCGCACTTTGGGGGTTAGATTACCCGAAACGATGGAAGCGAGAGAGAGAGAGAGAGAGAGAGAGAGAGAGAAAGAGAGAGAGAGAGAGAGAGGTGGGGGTGCATCACAGGTTAGCTCGGAAGAGGAACCAAGAGGAGATGCCGAAAATATCAGACCTCATCAATCCGTGCTCTCCTGAGAATGACGAAATTACATCCATAGCGTTACAGGAAATTTTTCTCCTCCCCCCCCCCTTCTTGCTTTCTCTATCTATCTATCTATCTATCTATCCATCTATCTATCTATCTATCTATCTATCTCTCTCTCGACGGTGGTCCTTATTCACCTGGTCACGATGGAGCGACCAAACAATTCTAGAGGAGAGGAGGAGAGGAGAGAGAGAGTAACGGAGAGCGGGAGAGCGAGAGAGAGAGAGTGCGCGTTTATAAATTCAACGAGCCTTGTAACCCCGCCCCTATTACCATCATGAGGGCGTCCAAACACCCCGCCCGCGTCCGAGGCGAAAGCAGTGTGACGGCAGCCCCTCTCCTCCCCCTCCCCCCCCCCCCCCCCCCACATCCGCCTCACCTCTCCACGAGGGCACCACCAGTCGAGCGCAGCCGAGTTGTGGCAAAAACAACACGATAAAAAGGCGTTTGGAAGCCGGGTGTGTGGTGTGTGCGTGAGGCTTCACAAGAAGTGTCCGCCAGCAAAGTCAGCGCGATCGGGGGGCGGGGGCGGGGGGAGCAGACCACGGTGCGACACACCTGGAGGGGCCTGCGGGTGTTCCATGAAGCCAGGGCACGTCGCCGCCGCCGCAGCAACTGCAGGTTCATTGAATATTTCTCGTTATATCTAACGAGATATCTCACCTCTCCTCCCCCGCCCTATGCCGCCTCCTCTCGTGGCCGTTTGCTGTTATTCTTTCTGTCGGTCTGTCAGTCTGTCTGTCTGTCTGTCTGTCTGTCTGTCTGTCTGTCTGTCTGTCTGTCCACTCGCCGCGCGGTGCACGCTCCTGTTTCCTTTAAGTCGCTGCTTGATGTGTGTGAACCCCCCTCCCTCCCCCTCCTGCCCCGGTTATATTGGCCGCATTCTATTATCCGCATAGACCGCGCGCAGGCCATAACAAACTTTGGATATCATCACCATTAGAAATCATGAGAGGCTGACGGGCTTGGGGGGGGGGGCAGGGCGGAAGCTGCTGGGGCGGAACCACTGCGGACGAGTTTAGCATGTAAGACCCCATGCAAATAGGGTAGGAGGGGGGGGGGGGCTCGGCCCGCCTCGGCCCCAACCGCTCCTCCGCCACGTCGGCCCGGGGGGTGGGGGCGGCGGCAGCGGGGCCGTGGACAAACAAAGTGGGGAGTAATTGAGAACGGGGGAAGTGGTTGCACGCCGCTGCACTGCTTGTGTGTGTCGGGCAACACTCGGCAGGGGGTCGAGCCGGTCCCCGCGCTGCGGCTGCGGCTGCGGCCCACACGACGTGGAGCCGCTGCGGCCCGCGCCCCTCCGGCAGCAGTGAGACGTCTCCAGGCGGGGGGCCTCCGGGGGAGGGGGAGGGAGACGCCCCTCCCCGCCGGGTTTACATAACCCCAACCCGCTCCGGATTCATACGCACGCGGGGCGCGACGGCACCGGCGGCGGCGGCAGCGAGTGTAACGAACCGAGCTTGTTCACGTCGCACGCCCCGCTGGCGCTGCCACGCGCCACGCCTCGCGCCACGCCTTTCCGCACGCGCCGCCGCTGCCGCCGCCGCCGCCGCTATGCAGCCGAGACGGTAAGGCATATTGGAAACAGAGGGGGAGCTAGAGACCTGCATGCCGTTAAGGGCGCGGAGGATCGGGTGGGGGGGGGTGAATAAGTTAGGGTTTGACTTTGGACGAGCCGAGCAGGGAGGCGCATGCAGCCGGGCGGGTGGGGTAGGTCCGGGCCGCCGCGCCGGGGGCGGCCGGGGGAGAGAGGAGGCCGTGGCCGCCGGCGCGGTACACGCAGCAAGCGACGAGGGATGCAGCCAAGCCGAAGCGCTGCTCCGCCCAGCCGTGGGGCTGCGGGGGCTGCGGGGGGACCATGGGGCGGAGATGTACGCGATAGCGGGCGGGGCGGCCGACTTAGTTCCGCAGCGGCGGTCCTCGGGATCGAATTTCACTATCTCTCACACACATCAATGACAGCGGGGGTGGGCCAGATGCGCAGTACGGGAGCGGCATGAGTCTCTCTCTCTTCCGGGGAGAAAGGGTTCTTGGTGCTGGGGCGGAGGGGCAATGCGGCCGCCGAGGAGGACGACGACGAGGGAGAGGACGCCGTCGACAAGGCCGCCGGCGACGGCGACGAAGATCAGGACGTGGGCGAGGAGGACGCCACCGGAAAGGGGGCGCGTCCGACGACGACAGGAAGATAATGCCGCGGAGGACGGCGAGGGTCAGGACGCCGACGAGGAGAAGGACTCCGCAGAGGCGGCCGCCGACGGGGCGGTGGTTGGCGGAGGCGGGCGGCCGGGGGAGGTTGTTGCAGCAGCGGCCCCGGGGCCGCCACGTGCTGCCGCACCACGGCGGGGACGTACTGTATGGAGCCGTACTGCCGCACCGGGTCCGGCAGCAGCAGCAGCAGCAGCAGCAGCCCAGGCCGGCCGGGACCGGCTGCTGGCCGCCACCAACATCTTTATTGTCGCCATTGCATTTTATACTGCTTCATACATGCATTTGCCGCGACCCAGCAGCCTTGTTTATGACGGCTGAGTCGCAGACGAGTGCCTCTGTCCCTCTGCCCCCTCCCCCTTTCCTCTCTCTGTCTCTCCCCCTCCTCACCCCTCCATCGGGGAGGGGTCGCTGAGCTACACGCGGCTAGTTGTGACATTGTTCGGAAGCTCCCGCTGCAGAGTTTGCCTTGTGGCGAGCGCAAAAACAAGGGGCGCGGAGGCGCGCCGGAGAAAAGAGAGAAGGTTGACATGACGCGGTGGGAGAGGGTAGGCTGCGAGTTTTTTCCCCTTCCTCAGAGGAGGCCGGCGTGCCGGCGCCGTGTCTGAGGGCCTTTTAGGGGCGCGGCGGGGGTCGGCGAGGGCGTCTCTGTGTCCGGGACGCGGCACGGCCGGCAGCGCCCGCGGCTGCCACAGCCGGCTTACAGCCGCGCACAGCCCAAACCCTGTGACTCAAAACGGAAATATTTTTGTTTTGCTAAGAAATCTGTGGATACTTTTAAAAAAATGCAAAAATGGGTGGGCACTACCTCGTCCCAGGCCTCCGCCTGGAACCCTCCTGCTTAACTTCGGTGTTCGAATGGGAACCGGTGTACCAGGTATCGACCGCCGCTAAGACACGGGCACAACGCAGCGGCCTTTTTCAGGGGCACGCTTCCGCAACGGTCAATGTAGCCCCCTCCGCCAGCCAGATTTCCGGAATCAACTCCCTTCGACTGGCTGGTTGGTCTGTGGCACTGCGGCCACTCCCGAGCGGATTGGGGGGGAGGTAGGCTTTCCTATATCGTACACAGCCGAAGCTGCTGTACTTCACGACGAACCCTAGTCGCGACGGCGTGTCCTCGTCTGCCAGATTCACAGGGAGCGAAAACGAAGGTACCGAACCCTAGGTACCCCCGTAGCATACACCCGAGTCTCCGAACCAAGTTTCCTTGGTAGACACAGAGCCCCCCCGCCGGAAACCCCGGGCGACCGAGAGAACCTCGGACCCGGGAACGGGGGTAAGCCCGACCGTGCTGCGGGAATCTTCAAGTTGAAACCCAACGCTTACATCTCTCAGTGACGCAGCGCGCACGGCCGTTCAGACAGCCATACCGACACCACGTTCGAAAGTATATTTTACCCTCTGTCTTCCAAGCGCGGACACAAGAAAAATTTAGAGGAATCGATAAGATTCGAACCCCCGACCTTTCAGTCGCTAGCCATCCACCACACCCACGCGGCCACTGAGCCGCTAGGACGTTTCATGCGCGCCCCCTATACTTTAAACGCCGTCGTCTAAGCTGAGCCGACAGAAAAAATGCACGGTCCGGCGAAGAGTTGAACCCTCACCAGCGGCCCGCCGGCTGGGCTCGCTAACCGCGCGGCTACCGGGCTTCAGTGCGAGGCGGCCGTGCGCTCCCGGTACTGTAGCCGCACGACGTGTCCGACTGGAAATTGAATGGACTTTGACTGGGGAGTGACTGGACTGGAAGGCGTACACTGACTGGAAGCAGTGGGGTACCCCTCGCGGGGTACTCATTTCCCCAATGCGTTGCCGCCTGAGATGGGAGCCGCGGCTGCGGCGGCGGCGGTGGCGCGGGGTGCGTCCCTGCGAGATGGGAGTCGATGGGGGTCGAATTTCAATCACAGTCGCTCCCGTTCGTCTGCTCGGTGAGGGAGTGGTGGGGGGGGGGGGAGGTGCCCCGCGGCGGGAGTCCGCGCCTACACACACACGCTCACACACACACGCACACACACACACGCACACACACACACGCACACACACACACGCACACACACACACACACGGCTCCTCTCCGGGACAGGAGGAGCAGCACGCAGAGAGGATATTCCATTTTCGAATCTTTTTCACGACAGACTCGAATCGGTGAGGCTGTGCGGGGCGCGGTGCGCCGCGAGCGGGATGGTTTGCGGGGTGTGCCCCGCGGGGCGGCGTCGTACCCGCCGCACGTCACAGCCACGCCGGGCCAACGACCCCGACTCGTCAGCCAATCAGAGGAGCTGCGGCGGCGTGCGCAAGGGCTGCCATTGGCCGGGGGCAGAGGCGGGGCATGAGGCGAGGGGCTGTCAGCTCCTGCCGGCCCCTGCCGGTGACGCCCGGCGCTGCCTGCGGCCGCTGGCTAATGCATGGGCACACGGGAAATGCATCACGTCACACCTCCGACGGCCCCCACGGCCTCCACGGCCTCCACGGCCTCGCCGCGCGCTGACACCTCCGCGCCACGCACGGGCACGCACGGCCCGCTACTGCTTCATGAATAAGGCGCGTGTGAGTACAGCGCGAAAGCGGACACAACATTTCCCTAATTACTGTTTTCTTCATTTCGGCGTCAAACGGCCCTCCCTTGTTCCACGCAGGAAGGGACGTCCTCTCCACACACCGGCGCAGTACCCTACTTCCGGGATAGTCTACTCTCGCGGAATACCCTATTGTGGCGGAAGAATCCATTGCCGCTGAATTTCCTGGCGGCAGGTCTCATTGGAGGAGTATCCTGTTGGCGGAACACCCCGTTGCCGCCGCTGCGATTCGGTCGTGACTGACGCACTGTTCCCACTCGTTGTCGCGCATTGATGATGACGGTTACGTCGGCGCTGGCAATGTGAGCGGGGCAGAGTCATCCATATGTGCTCCATAATCCCGTGCCACGGGCGGCGCTAGAAACAGGGGGCAGCGGAGGGCGGTCTGAAGCCTCCGATGAGGGGGCGGCGCGGCGCCGGGCCGAGCCGAGCTTGCCAAACGCCCACTCTCCGGTGGTAATAGAATCGAATCACTTCGCGCCCCCCTCTCCCCTCCCAAACTCAGACGCCCCCCCCCCCCCCTCGTCCCTCCATCTCCCCGGAAAGTTCATCTCTGCTCTTCATTATTAATTGCTCGCTGCAGCGGGCGGCACACCGAGTCAGTATCAGAGCCAGACAGTCAACAGCGCCGTCTTCCTGCCCCGCACCCGCTCCTCTTCCTCCATCATCTTCATGCCCTCTTCCTACCCTCTTCCTACCCGCTTCCTACCCGCTTCCTACCCTCTTCCTACCGCGGGGCGCCGGGTTGACACGACCGCTGCCCCGCCTTGTTACCTGATGCGGTTTCCGCCCGTCTGCTCGCTGGGCTGAGCATCTGCTTTAGGGCCTCCAGGAGGCCGTGCCGGGGGGGGGGGGGGGGGCGGGGCGGGGCCTCGCGAGGCATCCCCGGGGACCCGCAGACGGGGTGGGGGCGTGGGGGGAGAATCGTGATTAGGCAGCCGTACGGGGGGGGGGGGGGGAGAAAGAGACCATCAGGAAGAAATGGGGCAGAGCGAGTAAGAGAGAGAGAGGGGTGGGGGAAGAAAAATAGGGGAAGTACAAAGGAGGGAAGCAGAGAGAGAGAGGGGGGGGCAGGGGGATGCGAGGTGCCCCGAAGGTCGGCAGGGAACAAATTAAGCGGGACGTCTGGATTGCGAAGGGGAACAGTCTCAGGTCTTGAGTAACAACTTAATAAACATGACGTTGGCGGGGCCGTCGGGGCCGGTGGGGCCGTTGGGGGGTCTGGCAGGGCTGGCGGGCCAGGACCGCGCCGCCGTGCCGCCGGGGTGGCCGGGCTGGCGGGTCTGGCGGGGCTGGCGGCCAAAGGGAGAGCGGCGACCCGTGGCGTAGCGCGCGCCGCAAGACCCGCAGACCGTATCTCACGCTGGCCAGGCAGGCAACCAAGCACGGCGGGGAAGGAAGGGGTCAGGGCGGGAGGGGAGGGGGAACTCCTGGGACGGGGTCGTCGCCATCGGCCCGCAAAACAATCCGGCAGCCAAATGAAAAGCGGCCTCTTCCGCCTCCATGCATCATCGCCCAGCGTCTTCCCCGCTTCGCCCCCTTCTTACACTCTTCTTCCTTCGTGTCCTCTTTCTTTCTTTTTTTTGCCCGCCTCTCCCCGCTCAATCCCTCTCTTTCTTGAAATCTCTTTGATCAGCCCCCTGCACCCTCCGCCTTTCTCTTTCTCCCTCTCCCTTGGCCCTCGCAGTCGTACGCACCATTACTCTCTCTTTCTCCCCCCCCCCCTCTCTTCTCTCTCTCTCTCTCTCTCTCTCTCTCTCTCGCTCTCAGCGTGTCGAGTCAGCAGCAGCAGGTCCTGACAAAGGATCTGCGGACGTACATGACGAGTCCGGCGCGTCCGGTTATCCCCCGGGGGGAGGGGAGGGAGGCGCTCGGGGGCCCCAATGGCAGGTAACAAAAACACATTCGCCTCCTTTTTTGCCTTAATGCCGGATTCAGATAGAGAGAGACAGACTGAGCGAGAGAGAGACAGACAGACAGAGAGAGAGAGAGAGAGAGAGCTCCGTGGATCAGAACAAACGGTACGCACGTTTCTGGTGCAGTGCTGGGAGAGGATGGGAGGAAGGGACGGAGGGGCAGAGACAGAAAGAAGAAGAAGAAGAAGAAGAGGATCGGGTCCGCGCGCTGTCCCGTCCCAAAACTTCGCACTCCGTTGGCTGACGTCCGTCACGAAGGTTTACTCGGCGGCGTCGGCGGGCGAGAAATAGCCAAGAAGAAGAGAGAGGGAGGGACGAGAACGAGAGAGAGAGAGAGAGAGAGAGAGAGAGAGAGAGAGAGAGAGAGAGAGAGAGAGAGAGAGAGAGAGGCGGATGAGCAGATGGGAGGGGCAGTAAGGGTGGCCGGGGCGGGGTCTACGTTTCCTTTGCTCCCCACGGGAGAGACAATTGCAACAACAACTCCCCTCCCCCTCCCTGCCCCCTCTGCTGGCCTCCCCCGTCGCTCGCTCGTTTGTTCTGCTGCTCCCCGTGGTCCACGGAGTTCGAACACGCTCACGAACTACACGGCGTGCATGTCCGCGCCGCGCGCGTCTGCCCGTCACGGCTGCAGCACGGGGGCCGCGGGGGAGGGGCGCGACGGCCTCGAAAAACGGCGTCGGCCTGGGCGTCACGGGGGGCCCCGGCAGCCGTGGAGGCCCTGGCCATATGGGCCTGGGTGTGCGTCGCCAGGCGAAACATCGCGGGGCCCCGGACGGCGGCCGACGGCGGGCGGCGGGGCACGGGGGGACAACTTTAGGTCCCGCGACGGCGGTCCCCCGGCCCGGAAGGCACCCCGGGGACTTCCCGAGGACGTTCCGGGGGGGCGCCGCTCCGCCGCGCCGCCCCCGCGGACACCCTCGGGGCGGCCGGGGCACGGCGCGGCGCGGGGCGCGGGGCGGGGCACTCCGTTAGGAAACAGTTGTCGGAGGAGGAGGGGAGCGGCGCCGCAGCCAGCGACCCGCCTCCGTCTCGCTCGCACCCGCGCGCCGGGCCAGAGGGCCGCGACGGGTGTGACAAGGACGGCATGCGCGGCCGCCGTGTCGGACGCCGCCGGTGGGGACAAGGGCGGCCCCGGGGGCTTACAAGCCCCCCCCCCCCCACCCCTCCTCTCCCTTTCACTCTCACACTGTTACGCTTCTTGTACAGTCAAGCGCGGGTCAGAGAGAGAGAGAGAGAGAGAGAGAGAGAGAGGAAGAGAGGGACCCGCGGGCCCGGAGCTAAGGGATGATAAAATTTTCAAAACGCCCTCGTCATAATAATTTGGCCCACAGCGCAGTTCCCACGGAGGCTGCACCTGCCCTGCCCTTCTGCACTCCCCACAGGCCCCCGGGCCGGGCCCCGGGCCCCGGGGCTGCATGGCCATTCCCCCCTCCCCCTCCCCTCCCCCTCCCCCCTCGGTCCCCTAAGCTGCCCCCCGCGGCGGCACTGCGCGGCCGTGACGCTGTTGTTGGCCCCTTTCCTCCCCCCGTTTGCTTCGTCACCAGCGTTTAATTTAGCGTTAGCTCACTTGGCCGTCCGGCAGGCGACACTACGGCAGGTTGTTAGTGCTGCCGGTAGGGGGAGGGGCGGAGGGGGGGCGGCGGTAAATTCGGAGCGGGGGTGGGAAGTGATGTTGGTCGCCGGGACGGCAAATTGGCGATGTGGTTTGGCGGTGCGCGGCCCGGCCTCGGGCCTGGCAGTGCCAGCAGCCAGCGGCGACGGGTCATAGCGCCCCGCGCCTGCTCGCAGGTGGAGGTGCGGGTATGCTGTATGCCGCGCGCGACAGGGAGGGATCGGGCCGCCACGCTCCGCCGCCCAACACAAATAATGAAACGCAAACATCGATATCAAAATCTCCATTCCGGTTCCCTCCGCGCCCGGCCCACACGCACACACACACACAGGCGTGCACGCGTCCTCATACACCTACACACACACACACATACACACACGCACACGGGCGCGCGGCGTGCACGCACCAAATTGCGCCCTTCCCCCGACGCCGCCGGCATTCAGATGAGTCGCGCGGGCGCCGGCCGCAAGTGCGTTATTTTTTATGGGTGGCGAAGGCCTCATGATCCATTTGTCCTCGGATAAGGCTACAAACGGGCGCAATCACTCTTGCCGGCTCCCCCTCCCCCCGCGCGGCCCCTGGCGGCCCCGGCGGCCCCGGCGGCCCCGGCAGGGGGAGGCACCTCGCTGCCCCAGCGGCCCCCGCAGCCCCCGCAACCCCCAGCACCCCCGCGCTCCTCTCCGTGGGGGGTCGATGTTGACGCCAAGTGCGGTCATTTTTCCAACACCGAGGGGCAAAGCGGCATACCAATCGCGAAGGGGTTCCGGGGGACCCGCGGGGGGCCGGCGAGCCGGTGCCGCGGGCAGGGTGTGTCCAGGTGGAACTACAGCCTTACGGTGCCCGAACTGTAGCTTTATAAACTGCTGCTGTTTAGTGAAGTTTAGTGAAGACGGAAAACTATGTAGTTTGTCCCAATTAACCGGTGCTTTTTTCCCAGAAGGACTGCAGTTTTCTGTACGTTAGTTCCCCAGCGTAGGTTTACTCTCTCTGTGTCTCTCTCGCACTTATTGCGGCCTCCGGGGGGAGATGATGTCGGTCCGGCAGCCGACGAGGAGCGCGGAACCCACTGGGGTTATGGAATACGGAGGGAGAGGATCCGTCCGCGGGCACCGAGAGAGAGAGAGAGGGAGAGACCGGGTGACAGGGAGAGAGAGAGAGAGAAGGGGATGCCGGAAATCAGCCATCACCAATGAGCGCGCGGCACTGAGGCGAGCGCAAGTAGTCCGGGGACAACAAGGGAGAGGAAGGAAGAATTCGGTCGGATATGCTCGATATGCTCCCGGGTGAACTGAATTGGATTCGCAAGTGATAGGACGAAGCGAGAGAGAGAGAGAGAGACGGTGGGGAGAGAAGGACGAGAGGGAGAGAGAGGCGAGACTGTTTAAGGGGCTCTGCCATGGCTCTGCGGGAGCTGCTTGTGAGCTGCTGTTAGCGGGAGCAAGGGGCTGAGAATGCCGGGCCGGGAGGGGGGCAGAAGGGGAGGGTGCCGATACTTGGCACGGTCCGGGGCCGGGGACAGCCTGCGGGGGGCGGCGGCGGCGGCATCCAAGTCTGTCCGGGCCTCCTTGGTGGAGGGACAAAGACAACAGCACGAGCCCGCGGACGCTGCCCTGCCGCTCGCGCCCTCTCTCTCGCTCCCGTGCAGCGACACCACCCGTGCCACATCATGCCGCGAGAGCCACACTCCGTCCTCTCCGCCCTCATTTGTCGTGCTCTTAGCGCCCCCCCCCCCTCTCTCTCCCTCCCTCTCTCCTTGACCTTTCTCTCTCCCACCCAGGGCAGGAAGCCCCGCTGCCATGCCATATCTCCCGCCCGGAGGACGTGTGTTGGAGCGGCGCGCCTACATGTGCTTGAGGCGCGCTGCCCGACCACCCTCTCCTTTTCGTCTTATTTTTTTTTTGGGGGGGGGGGGGGGAGGTAGCGGCTGTCCCATGACAGATAAAATTTTTTTTCAAAATATTTGAACTTCACTCCAACAAATTTTAACTGATTGTCTTACCCGAATGTCCACTTCCGGGGGCCCGCTCAGCGGTGCCAGCGCTGGAATTTTTTGATCTGCCTTCTCTGATCGCACCCTACACCGACTACAGTCCGCGTCAGAGCCCCCCCCCCCTCCCTCCCCCTCCCGCCCCCTGACCCGCCTCCCGCATCGGACTTCCAGTCCTCTTTCCCTCCTTTTCCCCGGACAAACAAACCGGACCAAACGCTGGCTGGGCCGCGTTCCAACACAGTCGTCCCCCTATCGCCCCGTCTCCCTCCCTCCCCTTAGGGGCCCTGCTGTCCGCAGCGGGACAGACAGAGACAGAGAGAGAGACGCGCAGTTACGAGTGTTCTGTCGGCGTCGTCGCTCCAAAGGAAGGAAAGCGCTGAGCCCCCAATGCGGTGCATGCATGAGGCCTAGGAGTGAGAGAGAGAGGGAGAGAGAGAGAGAGAGAGAGAGGCGCATGGGAAGAGAAAGGGGACTGATTGCGTTCCTGGCAAGGACAGGCCACGCCACGCCACGGCCTACTAAATCGATGTAAATGGCGAAGCGTCGGTCGCCTGCCGCTGCTGCTGGAATTCATTCATCTTCCAACCCCCCCTCCCCCCTCCACCGCCTCTTTCTCCCCCCTCCCCCCTCCCCCACTGTTTTTTTCCTTTTTTGTGAGGTTACGAGAAGGTGGCCGACGGTGGCCGAAGAGCGAGACAGAGACGGAGAGAGAGAGACAGAGAGAGAAAGAAGTATGGAGATGGATGCGGGGAGCAGGGAAGAGTGAGCAGGACAACACGATTGTGCCGCTATGCGGATGAGGGGGGTCACTAACATCGCACAATCGAACGGCGCTTCTCCAATCTTCACTTCATCATTTCTCCGTGGCGGCGCGCGGGGCGCGGGGTGGTTGGTGGTTGGTGGTGGGTCGGTATAAACCGAAGTGTTCGTTAGCATGCGGCGGGGGCGGTGGAGGGAGGGGGAGCTGCAGGGCTCACAATGTAGATGCAGCCGGATGTCCGCGGCCCCGTCGGCCCCGTCGGGGGCATCGGCGTCGGTCCTCGGCCTCTGTGGAGTGGCGTGGTGGAACCGCGGATCTAGTCCACCGATCTAGCCCCCCCCCCCCCTCCCCTCCTCCCCGCCCGCTGCGCGGCCCAGTGTTTGTAGTCACCTCCCCCCTCCCCCCCTCCCCCCCTCCCCACCTCCGTCATCCAGTGCCTTCTAAAGTTTGCGTTAATATCCCCATTCACGATCTTGGCGGGCAGCTTTCATGGGAGCGGCCCGAGCGGCCCCCTCCGGGCCCCTCCGGGCCCCGCGGCCTCGGCTCGGCAGTCCCGCGCCGAACCGTGGTCTTTGCGGAAACAGCGACCGAGTGTGTTCCTGTGGGACCGAGAGAGACAGACGAACGAAGAGAGAGAGAGAGGGGGGGAGGGAGGGGGGGCAGCGGCAGCAAACTAAAAGCACTTACGACTGCCTTCTATTGAACTCAAGAGCCGCCGGGGCCGGGCGGGCCGAGCGCACTGCCACTTGGCTAAGAGCGCACACGGTTGCCAACACGACACACACACACACGCACACACACACGCTGATAGCAGACCGCTATCAGCGGTGCACGGCTGCGTGTGCTCTCGGATATGCACGGCCCGTAATCAGCGCGGCTTTGCCTCGGCTGCCCCGCTGCGGCGGCGGCGGCGGGAGGGAGAAAAATGTATAAAACGAGGAGGAAGCTGCGTTTGCCGGCGCCCAGGAGAGCAGGCGTGGGAGGAGGTGGGAAGGTGGAGCTCGTGAGCGCGTAACCCCGCTCGGGGAAGACGATGAAATCCCTCCTCGTAGAGCCTGAGGCGGCCAGAGGCGGCCAGAGGTGGCCAGAGGCCAGGTGGGGGCGCCGCCGCCGCCGCTGCTGCGGGCGAAACCGCGGGATCGGGCGCACAGTAAAGAGAAGAGATGGGGGGGGGCGAAGATAAAACACAAAGGGAAACTATAATAATGGCAGTAAAGGGGGTTAATAAAATGGCGAGGGAGCGGGAGAGAGAGAGAGAGATAGAGAGATGGCGCAGCAGGGGGAATAGAAATCGGGGCTAAAGGACGTCTTGCGGGAGTCCTACGAGGAGGCCGAGCCCGCGAGCCGAGTCGAACGACATTTACGGGAGCCGAAAAACGGCCCATCCCGTCAGAGCGTTTCGGAACGAGGACGGCGGGGAGCGGTGGGAGCGGTGGGAGCGCCTGGAGGGTAGGCAACGCCTTGCGCCGCGGTGCAGCGCCGTGCCTACCCTCCCGACTGCAGGCGCCTCCGGCCGGCCGGCCGCCGCCGCGCCCGCCAGACCCGCAGTACACCAGCCTCAGCTTACAGGCAAAGTCGGGGAGAAAGTCAGAGTGAAGCAAAAAGAAAGACAGAGCAACGCTCTGGGACTATAAATCTGCTCCCGACGCGAGTTTTTATTTTTTATTTTTTGTACCCTTCCCCTACCTTTTCCTCTCCACACCCTCGTTGTTCGGAAACAGAACGCGCTAAAAGCAGCGGCGAGGATTTTGACACAGCATAAAGTTTGTTAGGTTCGGCGTCGGTGCGGCCGCGGCACTGTACTACAGGGATTACTACCCGGGCTGCTGCAGGAGGGGATGGGGGGGGGGGGGGGCACCACTCGCCATCCAATATCGGCTGCATCCGAAAACCCCCGCCACTGCCGCCGCGCTGCCAGAGTGGCCGGCGCTAATAATGTCCCGATTCGTAGGCCGGGCCCTATTCGGTCTTTAGGTGTTTTGCGTGCGCTGGGTACGAGAACAGGAAGTGCAGGGGGAAGAGGTGGAAGGGGAGGGCGGAGGAGGGGGGGGGCACCACCGCGGAGCCCGCCTCCGGCCTCGCCTCACCGGGCCCCCGCGGCCCGCGGCCCGCCCGGCGGCCCGAGAGGTGATTCGAGCGCAGCCCCGGGCGGCCAAGGCCGTTCCGTCGCCGTCACCCTGACCTGGTACAACCCGCGGGGCCGCAGGGCCGCGGGGCGCAGAGTAGCCCCGAGGCGGCGGCGCTCCCGGCCGTGCACAAACGACGTGACACGTCGCCGTCGGCGTGACGTCACGTGACACGGGCGCGTGACGCGCGTGACGAGCGTCGGCGCCGTCGCCGCTGTCCGCCACCTCCAGGAGCAGGTCGTCGCCGTCGCCCTCACACGCACCTGGTCCGTGGCGGCCGGCTCGTCGGCCCGGTCGGTAATCACAGGGTCGGGGCTGCCGGTGCGAGCAGGACGGGACGACACCCGTGACAACGCAGCCCTCTCACTCTGTCGCACTGACACGCGCGGCGCGCCACCAGCACGCGACCGGCACGCGCGGGCACAACGCGGCACGGGGGCACGGCACGCGCGTGCCCGCACTCGACGAGACGAGACGAGCCGATCGGGGCGCGAGCGCGCGACGTGAGGGGCGCGAGCTGCCGAGCCGAACCGTGTACCCCGCGGGCCGATGCCGATGCTGGACTGGACTGGGGCTGGAGCAGCGGGGGGCGGCGGGGCGCCAACCCGGCTGCGGGTGGAGGGGCGGGGGGAGTTGGGGGCGAGCCAGGAGCGGTTAGGCCGGGACGGGGTTGCACCCGGCCCCCACCCTCCTCCGCGCCAACCTCAAGGCTGGACCGCGGCTAAGAGTCGCGTCCGAAAGCGGCTGACCGCGAACGCGCGCCGTCTCACTCTGTCGCGTGGAAACGGGTGGCGGGCGCCGCCCCCGAGCGAGAGAGAGGGAGCGCGCGGCGGGTGGCGTCCGCCGTCGGGCGCATGCGCGCCGCTCGGGCAGGGGGTGGGGGTGGGGGTGGGGGCGTACAGGCCCAGGGGGTGTGCATCTCTGTCGCTCCCGCAGCCGCTGCCGTATCGCGGCGTGCTCCCGCCGGCCCGAGCTGTGGGAGCGACAAGGACGGAACGGTCCAGCCAGCCGGCCGGGTCGGAACCGCGGACGGGGCGAGACAAAGACAGAGCGTCCAGCGTGGGAAATGGGTGCGAAGGCGAGGGATGTAGGTCAGGATCACGGGTGGAGAGGGGAGGGGAGGGGCGGGCGGCGACAGCACGGTGGCAGCGGCGGCCAGAAGTCACCAAGGCCCCTCCGCAAATGGACTCTGATCCGACCTCCGCTCCGCCCCTCCAAAGAGAAAAAGGTCCTACGTCCCTCTCTTCCCTGCTGTCGACCCACCCCTGCCCTGGCGCAGTCGGCGGCGCCGACTCGAGGTGACACCCAGGATGAAAAAGTGGTGCTCCACCCTGCAGGACTGGCGGGGAGGGATACATAACCGAGCCATCCGACACCGGTATTCGAATCCATGACTTCAGCAGCATTGTCAACTTAGCTGCACTGTATTTTTGTTGTAATTTTTTACTTTGCAATTTTTTATTAGTTTGCGTTGCAAATTTTCATATTGAACTGCCGGTATTTTCCAAGAGAATGTGTGAGTATGATTTGAATGGGATAGACCTACAGCTGCAAAGTCCTGGATCCAGGACATCGCTGATCTGGTGGAATCTTAGGGTGATAAGGCAAAAAGTGCGTGCTTAGAGATATTTATTGCTCCCACCATGAAGGGTATAACTGTAACAATATATTTGCTCAAAATACATCACCATACTCACAAATAAAGATTAAAAAAGAGAATAGATTGGAATAAGCCCAAAAAGGGGGCTGGGTGAATATCACACTTTGTCATAGGTGTTTGTATAGACTAGAAATAATTTGACACAATATCATCTTCAAAAATACCTGGTCTATAATCCCATGTACTTTCCATTCATTATCACAATTGAGCAGAGGATAAAACAACACCTATCACATCAACAAAAGATACAGAATAAAATAGTGAGATGAATGTCCTCAGAGTGGATGAAAAGAAGACCAGCATGAAAGCAACAAAATAGGTTGTAGAATTATGATATAATTATGCTGCGCAAAAAAACAATCACAGCTTCCACCTTCCACAACACATCTGTTCCAGAGAAAATTACCAACTACTTAGTTTATTGACACAATGTTGTGGCACTTTTTTTTTTCATGCATAACGAAGTAAGTCAAGTAGACTTCCATATCAATTGCTTCTAAAAATCACTCATTTACAGGTTTACACTTAGACTTGATTTGCTTCTGATACGCCACCAGTACTCTAGCCTGACTTTGCCCTGATTCAAAGGCTCCGTGGGTAGTTGAAAAATGAGACTCATGTGCTGCCTCACCCGCAAGAAGAATGACAGGATGCTTTAAAACAAAGAAAATGAAAATGAAATTTATTGCTAGCACACTGAAAACATTTTAGGGAAAGACATATTTACCTTCCCACTGTTTTCAATTTCACAGACCACGGGCACTGTCAAATCAGTTGGGCCACATCCGAGTTTGTCACACGCTGATGTTGTATGACTATAGCCCCCCTTAACATAAGGGTTTTTGAACCAAGAAGATCTGGAGTGAAAATAGAAATTGCATTCAACTGTATGCTACAAACAAAAATATTCCTGAATTAATATAGACTATTCATTAAGCAAAACTCACCGTTTGATTTCTTTTGGTAATGGCACATCAATTTTCTTTACACATTTTTGTAGCAAATTTGTGCAGTGCTGAGCTACGTCATCCTCATTTAGCTGTTCCATATGAGCAGCTCCTTCTCCGCCCACCCAAGCCAGCAGGATTGCTGGGTTGTGAGAGAGGACATCAAAACCAGTGAAGTCGTGCAGCCACCAATCACTCTCCTGGAAACACAACCACAACTTTTACAACTCTGCAACAAGTCTAGTGTAGAACTTCAAGCTGAAATAGGTTAACCCTGTCACCTGATAATTTTTATCTGTTTCATCTGAAAGACTTCGAACGATTTGGAATGCTTGTCGCTCTTCTCCCCACCATGGTTCATCATAAAAAAGAAAAACTTTATCCACCACACCAAATCCTAAGGCATCAATAACAGATGTCAAAGATGGGGGTAAAGATGGGTCGAACATAGTTTTATGATGGGATTTTAAGTAGCCAATAGAGCATGTGACTACAACATGTGATGCACTTATGACAGATCCATCTCCACATGTAACTGACACGGGATATTGGCTTGCATCTTCATCACAGCCAATAGAAGATAATGATTTTTTCCATGAAATGGTTTTAACTGGTGTGTTAAAATAAAAAACTTTGTCAGGGAGGTCTTGAGTCAGTGCATCTATAACAGAGCTGTAGCCACTCAGGAGATTAATGCAGTCTTCTCCACCAGTAAATTTGTACTTTCCCCAGTCTTTTGCAGACAGTGTGTTAAGATCAGAGCATGAATTATCAATTTCTTGGAACCTAAATTAGAGAAACGGAGAAACTTAGAAAGTTGTAATTTTATGAGGAAAAAATATTTCAAAATGCATTATTACCTGAGATGCCACCGAAATATATCCCACTTTAATGTTCTTTCCTCTGGGGCATCATTACAAGTCTCTAGGTACTCCTCAAACCGATCTTGTAAGTACTGACCAACAGAGGAGGGGTACTTTTCTGAGGAGTCAGCAAATTCTTCACAATCTTCCAAAATACACGATATCTTGTGGCTCACATGGGCTACTAAAGAACTACACAATTCTGTACCATCAGTCTTCAAGTAAGGTCCTAGAATATCAAGTGTGAAATGAATGACTTGTTGGCTTTAATGATGAATACATTTATTTAAGAGAGAAACCTACCTAAACCCTCTACTGAAGTGGTGTTCGAAAGTAAATTTTGCTTCAGAGCAACACGGTATATTGGATTATCTTCTCCATGTATCCATTGCGCACCTAATTCAATGTGACCTTTATCTAGAGGCAAAGTGCACACACGTCCCCCAGCCCTTCCTTGGGCTGTGAAACAAAATTGTGTCAGGTAAGATTAGAATTAGGGTGGGGGGCCTTGGAAAGTTGCCCAAAATAAATAACAGGACAGTTTACATCAGTTTACCTTCCAGGATGACAATGTCTGTGATTCCTGCAGCCATGAGTTCTCTTGCAGCTCCCAAGCCTGCCATGCCAGCACCCACAATTACAACTGTACATTTTTGTGGTTTTCGTGCTGGCCAGCCAAAGGGGCTGGTCCTGGGGAAGACAAAGAGTGCCTCGTTAGCAACAAACATCGAAAATCATTTTAATTTTCCAGATACATAATGGGGAGCACACCAAGGGAAGGGGAATAAAGCAGTAAGGTGCTTCACTGTCGCTACATCTCGAATACATGCTAACAAGTCAATATCTATTTCACACTACAAGATGATGTTTTCATGCATTGACCAGTAAGTAATTATAAAAATGTTAGTGCCCAAACGCACCCATTACTTGTGTCAATCACATCACATCAGATGGATGTGTTTCTGGTCACATGAGGAAGGTGCAAAATTTGAAGAACTGATGACGCTGTTTAGATGGGGACTCCTCCTCATGTTCAATAGGAAACAGCAAGTCAAGACTGCCATGACCTAAAGAAATAATCAGTTGTATCAATACAATACCAAGCTTCATGTGCACCAATTACATTGAAAGTCACATAATCCTCTTGGGACTTATTGATGAATTTTGTATGCAAAACAAGAAGCTAATTGCCTTTTTTTTTTTTTAATCATGCAAAAATTTTTAAAAACTGTTTTTTAAAATGAAAACTGATGATTTTGCTATAGAAACTGTAAATTTGGTTAAACATGCAAGAATGAATAAAAGGTGCTTAGAACAAAAAAGAGGAATCTTAACTGTTTCTTGCTCGTGACAGGAATTTAGTGAAGTGGTTATCACACAATACCTCTTTCCCAGCAACACATTTCCTATTGTCAACAATTTAATACCCTAACTAAAGCATTCCACAGTCCTAACATACATGCCACGACAGTCTGCATTCAGTAGAAAATAGGACAAAGTGACGTGAAACTACCTGACATCATTGAAGATTCTGTTTGCTTCTCTCCATCCCGTCTCGAGGGCTCCATGGACCATTTTGAAGTATCGGTTGTGCCTTGTGTGCTCATTGAACATGTTCCCCTGCAAGAAGAGATCGCCATGTTCAAAAGGTGCAGGGTGCATTCACGCTGGCCGTAGAAAACGGGACACTCGAAGGCCGGTAATAGAACCCGGGACGCCTTCTACTGTACTTAAGCCATTTAAATGGGACCATAACCCCAGCTGCTAGAGGTGGACACATTTAGCCATGACTGAAAATACTTTTGGCGCATCATGTCACATGGAAAGTAGGGCATCAAACCGAGCAGCGAAGCTGGCGGAACAAACCCTCCACACAAGCCGGCCAGACATACCCTTGCATCCCACGTCTCTCCGCAGGATTGAACCGAAACACCTTGTCTGGCTGCCTTCTGCTGGAGCTTCTGCTAGCGCGTGGCTGACGACCCCGAACGCTGGCGACACCTAGCGGCAGGCGCCGCGAACCAGCACCACCTCCCGTTTGCGCCTCCTCCTCACAGATGGCAGCAGCGGCAGCGGCCGTGCTGGCGGCCGTCGCTATTTCTCATCCCAGTTGTGCCAGGACCAGGGCAAGACTGGTAATTCAGGAGTTTGCAGGGGCAGGGGCGCAAGAAAGCAAAGTAGTTGGCGTGTAGCTGTCGAGCTCGTTTGATCACTGCCTCGCGGGCGCCGCGAGCGGTCCACTAATTTGACACAGACCGTGCGAGGCTCCTCTCCCGGCCCGCCGAAGCCCGCCCGCCTCTCCTCCCCGTGTCATCCTCCCGTCTTTGTGGCCCCGCTCCCCTGCTGGCTCCAGTTCCAGTCCCCCTGTCCCGTCCCGTCCCGTCCCACAACACAACAGCGTCTTGGAGTGTTTTTGCTGGTCGGTGACGGGTTGTTCGCTCGGTCTTATGATTGAAAACTTGGACGCGCCATGCAGCGGGACACGCCAGTCCGTGTCGCGAGCGCCCCGTCGTACTGAGGAACGGCTGTGAATCCGTCCGTAAAAGTGACCTGGCCAGTTGTTTGAAAGTGGGTTAGTGAACTGGACTGGAGAAGACGTCGTCTGATTAACCTTAAGTGCCATCGGATTGTTGTTATCAAGTAAGACAATCACCTTGATTTCTGCATGGGAGAAACTAAACGCTAACCGAAACGGTGTCGGCACGGCTGCCTGTAGTTTAGTATGGTTTATTTGTAAGCACTGCAAGTCAGGTTATGATCAATATCCAGTTCCAGGTAAGCTTAATGAAGGTCCAATACCATTCATTTGGTGTTTGTATTGGTTGTGCTCGTGCCAGGAGTTTATCTTTGGGTCCTTGGCCTTCCCTTAATATTTTTCAGAGCTTTCACTAATAGGAACTCTTGTCTTAATGTATGTAAATATTTAAGTTTGTAATCTATGTGTTATTGTTATCAATAAATAATATTTGAACATGCCATAGAATTAACAAACCTTTCCTTCCCTTGGCATATCAGTGTGTAAATAAACTTTGGAACGTTAATTTATAGTGCCTCAATCTCTCTCCAAGGCATTAATCCTTCTTATCTTGCATAACTGGATACCTTCACATATTTTAATCATGCATGCTGTAGAGTATAACCTTCTGTAGTCTGCTGTAGCACACTTACAAAATTTCACAACGTACATATATGCGGACATATGCATGAACTGTACAATTCGTTATTTCATCTGGACCTTGCCTGGTTGTATGTTTCCCCCTTCCTTTCACCCCCCCCCCCCCCCCCTCCCCCCGTCACCTTCCCCCATGGTTATAGCAATAAAGCAGACTTTTGTTTGAATGGACTCCGTTAAGACCGTTAAGGCCCCACCCACCCCCATGTTACCAAGTGCTTAAGGCCCGTCCACATATCACATAACGCCCTCCCGTCGTTCTGTCCTTGTCACGCCTCGCGGCACGTGTGTGTGTGTGAGTAGGAGAGAGAGAGACATACAGATGGCGTTGCGTGCTATGTGGAGGCGGTAGTGACGGGGTGGTTACTCCCGTGTACGACGACGACGGGATCGGCGCGGGGGCTCGGCACCCGGCACGGTACTCAGTACGGTGCGCTGTGTCTCGTCACGGCACTCGGTACTCTGCGTCTCGGCACTTTGATGCGAGAGATCCGAGTGCGCGGCGCGGTGCAGCCGACGCAGCCCGCGCAGCCGCAAGCGCGGCCAGACCGGGATATTATCTCGCCACCAGCATCGCCCACTCGAAAAACTTGTTGTTCCCGTGTTCTGCCGCCTCCGCCGCCGCGGCAACAGCAGCAACGGAGACGGGCAGAGTGAGACGGAGATAGGCGGGGCGCGGGGATTCAAATGATTCAAATCGTGCTCGCGACGGCCTTGGGGAGGGGAGGGAAAGGGGGGGGGGATTGTCTGTGATTCACACTGCAAGCGGAGACCGAGTCTATGGGGGACGGACACCGGGAGAAGAGGGGGGGGGGGGGCGATTCGATTCGAGCGGAGTACTGGAATCACGCCCCGGAAGTGTGTGCCGGGACCCGCCGCGTGTCGGGGAAGCCGTGCATCACGAGTGTCTACATGCTTGAGCGTGTTTTTCTCACTGCCCTCTCTGTCGGCCGTGAGTATCGCACGTTGGATACTGGCGCGCCGGGGGAAGTCTGCAGCAGTCGATTGTCTGTCCCGCTCGCTCACTACTTTCCTCTCTGTCGCCTTCGCCTCCCGCGCTCCTGCCTAATTCTTCTTATTCTGTCATGAAGCGGCCGGGCGGCGCTCGTGATGAAAAGAAAGAGATTAAAAGAAGCGATGCGGTAGCGGCCCGCCGCCCTCAAAAAAGGGAAAAGAAATTAGATTTTTTTGTGTGGTACTCCCCGGTGGAGTTGGCATAATCCCGGTGGTCGCGGCCCACCCAGCCTGGACCGGCGCGGGACGAACCACACGGAGGCCCTCACGGAGGCCCTCACGGAGGCCCTCACGGAGGCCCTCACAGAGGCCGCCTGTCGGGTAGGCAACGACGGCGGCCTCTGCGCGCGCGCGTTGTGCGGGCTGCCTGCCCCGGCCCCTGCAGGCGCCGCCGCCGCCCTGGAGACTGGGACTGACACAGCGGGGGGTCGCCGACCTCGGCGGGGGGTCTCGGTGACCCCTGCAGGCCGCGTTGCCGCCGACTGGCGTCGTCAAGCCCGCCGCCCGCCTCTCGGTGCGCTGTTCAGTTAATAACTGTAAATCCGCGCCGCCCTCTGCTGAAACGCCCTCTGTGGAAAGGCCTCGCACGTTAATGGGGGGCGCTGCATTACATTCCCTCTGGCCGGGTGGATTTCAGACACGCCACACGGCCACGGCGGCGGCGGGGGGCGCGGGTCGGCCACCCCGCGCGGCGCGGTGGGACAGTCCGCTCCAGAAGCGGGCGGCGGGGCGCGGCCTGCGCGGCCTGTACCACTTATATCCCGGGCGTGAACGCCGAGGTGCCGCCGTGAATGCATTAGGGGCCCTCGGGCTGGGGGGCTGCGGGGGCCCCGGCGGTCGTTAGGCGGCGGGGGGCGGCCGCGGGCCGCGGGACCCACACGGCCTTATCACTGCCGCCAGGTGTGCCGAGAGTGCCCCAAGGGCTTGGTCAAGAGTTTTTCCCCAAAAAAATTTGCTAGAAATTTTCTTGAGAATATTTTTTGAGAGTCACTACTAACTTATTTTTCGAGTTTTTTCAAGAGTTTTTTAATTAGTTTTTCCTAGCTTTAGTTTTTAGATTCTTTTAAAGTTTTCTTTTTGGTTTTTTTTAGAGCTATTTCGAGAGTTTTTTTTTTTTTGAGAGTGTGCCGACCTGTGGCACCTGTATAGATGAGGCACCCGAGCCGCTGCCGCGCTGTTTACCGCTCGCTTCCAGGCCCGCTCCCCCGGGACGGGGGAACACTCAGATCGAAAAGTGCGATTCGTCATCGTTGCGGCCGGCCCGGCCCGCACTGCCGCAGGAGTGCCACCTGATAGCGCCCCGTCGCCCGCTGCTTTTGGCGTTGTTTGTACTCCGGCATGTCGCGGCGCCCCCCGGGGACCCCGGACCCCGCCGGCCGGTGACCGACCGCTGCCTGCTCACGTGACGCCGCCGCGATGGCCGCCGCCGCCGCTCGTCATGAAGAGGCAGCTGGGCAGGTGCTGGACGGACCCCCGCCCCGGGCGCCGCGGTATGGCGTGCGTGCCCCAGCTGCCCCAGCTAGCCCAGCTGCCGGTGTTGTGATAGTTTTGACTGCTTATTGATCCTCTCGATTGACGACTTCCGTGTCCACCTAGCCCTTGCTCTCCACCCCCTTCCCCTCTTACACACACACACACACACACACATGGATACTCTCTCGTCAAACTTAAGTTATACGCAGCACAATAAGAGTATTATTTTGGTTTGGATGTGCACACTAGTTTGGCTCGCAAAATGCTGTGTGATTGCGTACTTGTATTATTGTACCTAAAGCCTATAGCGGGGGGGGGGGAGTGAGAAAGAGGTAGAGGGATAGAGAGAGAGAGAGAGAGAGAGAGAGAGAGAGAGAGAGAGTGGGGGGGGGGGGTCGGCTCTGCCAGATTACCAAATTGCGTGACGCCACACTGCCGGCGGCACTCACTGCACTACTACACCCCCCCCCCTGCCCCCTCCACCGGGAGTCGTTTTATTTGTTATTTAATCCGCGGATGCAGATTGTCTCGTCGCATATCACCCGGACATGCTCTGTGTACTCCATTTGCTCCCCCCCTCTCTCTCTCTCTCTCTCCCTCTCCCTCTCTCTCCCTTCCGGGAGCCATTGTGCCCGTGTCTGGGCACGACGCGGCTCACAGCGGCACCGATAGCTTCATGTTATAATGACACCCACCCTCCCCGCGCTGCCTCGGTATGGAAAGTGAGAGAGAGAGAGAGAGAGAGAGGAGCGAGAGTTTCAAAATTAAAATAAATAGACAAAT
Source organism: Megalurothrips usitatus (assembly GCA_026979955.1). Lineage (NCBI taxonomy): Eukaryota > Metazoa > Arthropoda > Insecta > Thysanoptera > Thripidae > Megalurothrips > Megalurothrips usitatus. The sequence goes on from CM049598.1 coordinate 1,562,076, forward strand.
AAAATTGTCAAACGTGCCGCGCGCGCCGCCGCCGACCCTATCGGCTGCGGCACGCCTCGAGGAAGCGGCTAGACGCTGCGGTGCGGTCGGCGCGGCACGGTTGTGGCCAGGGGGGGGGGGGGGGGGGCGCCGTCGTCGCCCCGAGTCCCCGGGGGCCTCCTCCTCGACGGCGAGGCGAAGCTGCTGCGGCTGCCGGCTGGAGGCGGACGGCCGAGTGCGGGCCGCGGGGGGCGGAGTACCGTTGGCGCCGCGCTCCGCTCCGCGGCCTGACGCCGGCTGACGAGTGGGCAAACACCTGTCGTGCCGCGAGGCGGAGGCGGCGCCGGGCGTGTGCGGGGCGTGTGCCGGGCGTGTGTCAGGCGCGGATCCAGGGAAGGGGTGGGGGGGGGGGCAAAGGGGAATGAGCAGCCCCCGCACCCTGCGGCCCTTACCAGCGGCCTGAGAGCGGCCCAGCGCCTGCGGGCGGCGGGGCGGGCCGGCCCGCACGACACGCGTGCGCCGCGGCGGTCGGGATTGCCTACCCGCCAGGCGCCCTCCGCAGCCCGGGCCGGTCCCACTCCCTCCTGACGGCGGCAGCAGCGCTGTCGCGGGCCGCTGCCCAACACGGGCCGCGTGCAGTGCGGCGGTGCAGCGCCGCGGAGGCGTGAGCGCGTGCCCATGTCGACCCTGCAAATTAGGCGTAGCGGTGCGGAGCGCAGCCAGGCGGCCCGCAGCAGCAGCAGACCGACCACCGCCGCAGCAGGCCTTTATTATTATTGTTGTTATTTTCCGGTGGCGGCGCAGCGTGCGCGATATACTGTATTAGGGGGAGCAGGACACGACACGGGCCGCTCTCTCTCTCTCTCTCTCTCTCTCTCTCTCTCTCTCGCCCGTTTTGCTTGAGATGCCGCCCGGCCCGTCCCGTCCCGCGGCACGCACGTCGCGAGCAGCGCCGCTCATGTCACCGCGACATTATCCCCCCCCCCCCCCCCCGCCGCCGGGTATAGGCAGGCAGCCCCCCCCCCCCCCCCCCCCCGGCTGCCGTGCGGCCCGCCACACCGCCGCCTTAGTCTCCAGTGACAACTACGCCGTCGTGGAACTACAGTGCAGCCGTAGTTTTCATACAGGAAGCTACGGCATTCCACTGGATAAGAAGCACAAGTTAATTGGGACAGCCTGTAGTTTGCCACCGTGCATCTGCAATAAAACTACAGTCTGTGGAGCTACAGTTCGGGTGGTGCTGTAGTTTCATCGTGTGGGTCCTCTCTGCCCGCGCGCGGGTCGCCGCGGTTTTCGTGTCGGGCTCGTCGTCGCGGTCGCCGTGCCCCATCCCCCCTCGGGGGCTGTACGAACGACGACGGCGTGGCCGTGCAAAAATCTCGTGCGCGGCCGCCATGAGGACGCGCCTCGGCCGAGTGATGAGGCGGGGGCCGCGGGGGGCCGCTGGCGTGCGGGTTGCCTATCGAAGCCCCTCTCACGCGCGGCTCGGGGGTCAGGCGGGGTCAGCCCGGGAGGCCACCGGGCCGGCCGGGCTCCTCGCCGTCCCATCCCCGGCCCCGGCGTCGTGCACTTGGTAGTGTTTTATAGTGCGGATCAATATGGCACGGCGGCCGGGCGGGGCAGCGGCAGCGGCAGCGGGAGCTCGGCACAGCGCCGCGCCCGCCCTGTCAACGGCCGCGCCCTCCGTGGGGAGGGGGTCACCGCGCCGGCAGCGGCGGGCTGGTGGCTGCCTGCTGCATTCGCACTCCTTCCTATTTCTATCACCTCTCTCGCTCTCTCTCTCTCTCTTTCTCTCGCTCTCCTTCGCCCTCTTTCGGTGGGCAGCATGGGATTTAAAAGGGTGGGCACAGCGGCAGCGCAGCCACAGGGCGACCGCGGGCGGCGGCGGTATGAGAAATACAGCCTGCACTTCCGGGTGCACAGCGCCCCCCCCCCCCTCCCCTCCCCATCGCTCACCTCCCGCCTCCCCTCGACGGCAGTAAATTGTCGCCGCCGCTGAATGATCGCGGTGAGTATAGTGGTTACTTTACTGCACGGGCGTATGGCCGCGCGCCGCGGTGCGTGGCAAATGTAACGAGTGGCTTCTAACGCCCCCCCCCCCACCCTTCTCCCTCTCTCTCGCTCTCTCTCTCTCTCTCTCTCTCTCTCTCTCTCTCTCTCCGAGCACGTCGGCACGTGCGTTGGTGCGCTCGGCCCCGCAGGGACGTGCAGCCCGCGCGCCGTCGTGCGCCGCGCTGCGGTGACCGGCGCCGCTCTAATTTTACACCTCCGATGGCATCATGGCGTCGCAGCGGCCGCGCCAGCCGTCACTGCTACCCCGCGGGCGGAGGAGGGGCCGCTTACCCCACGCCTTACCCCACGCCTTACCCTACGCCTTACCCTACGCCTTACCCTACGCCTTACCCCACGCCTTACCCCACGCCTTACCCCACGCCTTACCCCACGCCTTACCCCACGCCTTACCCCACGCCTTACCCCACGCCTTACCCCACGCCTTACCCCACGCCTTACCCCACGCCTTACCCGACCGCTGCCGCTGCCGCTCTGCCCCAGTCAGTCGCCGTCGCACCGTATCCGTGTCGTCGCCTCCATTGTCAAGCTCACCGCAGCTTTTTTTGTCGCCTTTTGCTTTGACTTCTTTTTTTTTGTTCGGGGCGCTTCGCGGCGATTTGTTGCATGCTCATCTCGGATTTGACACGGTCTAGGTGGGCTTGTTGTTGTTCTTTCTGTTTTTTTTTTTTATTCTGGATTTTGCGCTCATTTGGCAGTAGCCAACGTCACAGTGCTGCCTGCGCGAATCGATTCCAGGGATTCGGGGATGACGGGTTTAGCCGGAGATTAGATAAGGAGGGGGAAGGGCACTGATAAGAAGGGGGGGGGGGGTCGGTATCAATCCGAGCGTCACTTAGAGCGAACACGGAACGGCACTGCACTGTACTGGGGGGGTCGGTCGGCGCCGGTTCCGTCCATCCATCCAGTTTAAGTCCGGCCGCTCTCTAATTTATTTCGCTAACGACGAGGAAGACGAGCCGACCTTCGGGTAGGAGATCCGTGATCAATGGGCAAATGGAGTGAGCGTGACTGCGGCCGATCGCGTGTGCGCGGTGTGCGAGACTGAGGGAGAAGGAGGATGTGTGCTGAGAGGGAGAGAGAGAGAGAGAGAAGAGAGACCACTGCCCCGCACAAGCGTCAAAGGAAAGTCTAAAGTCCACTTGCCTTTCTTATTGCCCCGCCAAGTCGTATTTAATGTCTCCATCGAGTTCTCCCTGGCGTTTTCCCTGCCAGTAAGGACTGGACAAAGTAGTCATGTAGGGAGACTAAGAGTACTCTGCGTGCTGCACCCCCCACCTCTCTTTACTCAGAAAGTTCTCGCTGGTCTGGAACGCGCCGAATGTGAGACGAAATTGAGGCTGTTCCATGGAGCAGCCCCGTCTTGGTACCTCTCTTGTTCTCCCCCGAGGTAAAGAGAGTGAGGAGTGAGGCAGGTTGCGGGCGGCGGAGTTCGCGGAGGGAATGTTGTGTAAGGGCACGCGGCTTGGGATGGCTCTCATTCTTATTTTGTAAGGCTAGGTGAGAAGCGACGTTCGAAGTGTTGTTTGTCTGCGCCTTCTTCCAGCGCTGTATAGAGGCAGGGTACCACGCCATACTGTACCCCGCGTGTCTCGCGTCCAAGTCGGCCAAGTTTGCCATCGTTTCTGGATTTGACGCCAGCTGTGCCCCCCCTTTTTTTTCTATTTTCTTCTCTATCCGCGCTTCTTTTCATCCTCAAAAGAAGTCCCCCGTCCCCGCTTTTCCTTCCCTCCTATTGCCTCTTTCTCCGCGGTTCGGGACAGACCCCCCCCCCCCCCGCATGTTGTCAAAGTTGTTCTCTGTCCCTGTCGCTCGCCGCGGCTTGCCGCCGCATCTGGCCCTGGGTGCGAGAGAGACGGTGCGTTGACCTCGCGGCCCTCGCGGGCTCCATGCCTCGGAGCGCAGCGCCTGCTTGTTAGGGCCCGGCATCCGGTCCGTGAAGAAGGGGGTGGGTGTGGCGGCCCAGGCGGCGTTCGTGCCTGGATGTGGCGACGTATGCAAAACTCTTCTTTTGTGAGTTTAATTTGAGGAGGACGAGAGACAACAGCCGGGGTCGGGGCACCCGGCACGGCCCCTCGCATACCTACCAGGGCCCTTTTCTTTAATTTCGAGAATGGGCCTTTACGCCTCGTTTTGCGCTTGCTCGCCTGTTTGTTGTCACCCCCCCCCCCCCTCCCTCCCTCCCTCCCCCTCCCAGGCTCGGTGGTATTTGAACCCGCGCCCCCCGGGGGGGCCGTGAGGTCCCGTCGCGTCGTGCGGGCTGCCTCGGCGGGCGCACACACGGCGGCTGCGGCTGCGGGCGGGTGAAGTCGGACAACTGCAGTGTGTGTCGGGAAGCCCTGCGCGCTGCTGTCGCTGTGTTTGGCCCTGTTTGGGTGCGCGGGAATCCTCGCGGGGGACCAGGGACAGGGGAGGGGAGGGGGGGCTGCAGATCTAGGGGGAGGAGGGGGAAGGGAAGAGCCCCAATCATCTGCTTAATGCTGTTGACCTGTAGTAGGGCAGGGCAGGCGGCGCAGGCGGCGCAGGCGGGGCGGCGGCCGCTCACCGCGTAATCGTAAAATACACGTACCGCGATTTTAAAAAAATCATTCCTGATTCCTTTTTGGAGTAGTGGAGTTGCGGATGAATTTTTCCTGACTGACGTTCACAGAGTTCTCTAACAATGTTTCCATATTCCGTGACATTTTCTAATGTAGAAATTAAAATCTGTTTCTTTCATGCCTTTTTTTTCAGTTTATTGATTTTTTTGTGGAGTGAAAGACCGGTCGGTGACAGCCGTCCTTCCTGTGTTACAGATCGCCATGGGGCCGCAGTGACGGCTGGCCCCCTCCCCCCGTTGTGCAGCGGCTAGCAGCAGCGGCAGCAGAGGTGAGGTGTATGACGGCACGGGGGCGGGATAGGGGGGGGGGGGGATGGCGACGATCAGCGGCGGCCGGGTCTGCCGGGTATAGAGCGAGAGGGGGCGATACGAGGTGGCGGGGAGCAAGTGAGACGGAGATCGTGTCGGTTCCACCCGCCAGACCCACCCGATGCCGATCTTTGACGGGGAGGTTGTGCATCGATTCGACGACTTTGGTCGCCGCACGGGGGGGTCGCAAATGTTGGCTTTTTGCCCCACTCCCCCGTCGAGGGCCCCTGAGGGGGTCTCCTCCGCCGCAGCGTCCGGCCTCCTGGGCCCCGGGCTCCTCGGGCCGCCGTCATGTCCTCCTCCGGAGTGGCGGCGGCGGCGGCGTCTCGGCCCCCACTCCTCGCCCTGTCCCCGTCCGTGCTGACGGCGGCGGTATTGTGAAATGGCCACAGCTTGTTAGCGTCGCCGGGGGGCGGCTGGCTCTGGCTCTGGCTCTGGCTAGGCGGCAGGCGGCAGGCGGCGGCGGGGGCCGGGGGCGCCGGGCAGGTAGGCAGGCCCGGCCGGCTGCCGTGTGAGTGCGGCCTACCTGCGCGGCGCGGGGGTGGGGGAGCCCGGCGCGCCGAGGCCTCACACGATGCGAGGCAGCGGCAGGAGGAGGTCCGCGTACGAGGCCGCGTACCTGTACGGCCCGCCCGACACCGCCGCCGCCACCCCCGGCACCCCCGGCGCCTCGCGGTACTCCACTCTCCGGCGGGTGCGGGTGCGGCCGCGGCCTGCGTTGGTCTCCGTGTGCCTCACCTTCTCCTCCTCTCTCCCCCCAGGATGGCGCTGGACGCGGGCCGCCTGGTGGGGCGCGTGGCCGGGCGCGTGGCGGGCCGGCTGGGGCTGGCGGCCTGGCGCCGCAAGTCGACGCTGCTGGTCGGCGCCGGCGCCCTGGTGCTGCTCGTGCTGTGCCTGCAGTACAACGCGCTAGGCGCCTCGCAGCAGCAGCAGCCGCCCCAGCAGCAGCAGCTCGCCGTCGTGGCCAACGTCCTGAGCAACGCCATCGACGTGAATGTGGCCGACGGCGCGCAGGGAGGCAACCGGGCGCCGGGCGCGGCGGGGGGCGCCGGCGGCCGCGCTGACGGCGGCGTCAAGTTCGTCAAGGTGAGAGCTCTAATCCTCTGCTCTTTTTTGTTTTCGAGTGAACCCCCTCTTGCGTTGCCAGCGGCTAGTGGAACTCGTGCTCACGGTGGTGCTCTCGTTGTTGCAGTCGGCGGAGGGCCCCGGCGGCCCCATGGTCCCCGCGGCGCCGGACCAGGACGGCGACAAGGTGGACAAGGCGGCCATGGTGGCGGTGGTGCGGGAGCAGCCGTCGCGGGACGCGGTGGCGCAGCGGCGCGCCGAGCCCGGCGAGGCCCGCGCCTACGTGCCGCCCCAGCGCCTGGCCCACTTCGACCTCAAGGGCGCCCCGCCCAAGGTGGGCTACCTGAAGAAGGTGTTCGCGCTGCTCAAGCAGCTGGGCGCCACCGGCGTGCTCCTCGAGTGGGAGGACACGTTCCCGTTCTGGGGCCCGCTCGAGCCCATGGCGGCCAGCAACGCGTACTCGCGCGCCGACGTGCGCGAGATCCTGCAGTCCGCCAAGGAGCACGGGCTGGAGGTGATGCCGCTGGTGCAGACGTTCGGCCACGTCGAGTTCGCCCTGAAGCACGCCAAGTGGGCCGGGCTGCGCGAGGTGCCCGAGTCCCCGCAGGCGCTGTGCCCCTCCAACAACGCCAGCCTCGACCTGGTGCACCTGCTCATCGACCAGGTGATGGAGCTGCACCCCGGCGTGCGCTACCTGCACATCGGCTGCGATGAGGTGTTCCAGATGGGCGAGTGCCCGCGCTGCCGCACCGTGCTGCGCGAGAACCTGTTCCTCGGGCACGTGGCGCGCGTCGCCTCGTACGTCAGGAGCAAGTACTCTTACCGCGGCGCCCCCGTCGTGCCCATCATCTGGCACGACATGCTGCAGCACCTGCCCCCGCAGAGCATGGAGGAGTACCACCTCGGGGAGCTCGTCGAGCCAATGGTGAGGAGAGGACATCAGTCATCAACAGTCTAACCTTTTCTTTAAAACGTTTCTTTTAAAATCCCTTTAATTTAAAAAAAAATACTAATTTTCTTTTTTTGTCTGCTTAAAATAGGTGTGGGTGTATGCAGAGGACGTGTACCGTTTTGTGCCATCTATTGTGTGGGATAAGTTCGCCTCTGTATTCCCCCGGGTCTGGACTGCTTCTGCATTCAAGGGGGCCTTTGGAGAGACCATGTTCATCCCTAACATCAAACGGCATCTGGAGAATAACCTTAAGTGGTTGGAGGTGATGGCTAGTGAGGGGCCCAAATTCAAGGAAGGCTTCCAGGGCATTGCCATAACAGGGTGGCAACGGTAGGTTTCATTTATTGTGCTCACTCTCATAGTGTTAATAAATAATAACATAAAATAATAAATTTTAGGCTTGACTTTTTTTATTTCTCATCATTTATAAATATTTTTTTTATGTGTGTACAGGTATGATCATTTTGCTGTTCTGTGTGAGTTGTTACCAGCAGCAATCCCTTCTCTAGCTGTGAATCTCCTCACAACTACTCACGGTTATATGAATCCTTCTCTGAGGGGAAAACTTAACACAGCACTTGGCTGTGGGGCTGGCAATGGGGACGGACCAGTCTCTGGAGGGAGTGATCCTGGAACAAGTACAAATCCTATGTTCCTGAATCTCAATTCGGACCCTTTCTTGTGGGATATGTTTAATCGCTGCTACTTCCCTGGCGTACCATTTTTCCGCCTAACATACCGCCTTCATAGCACTCAGAGGGAGGTGCGAGACTTCCTGCATTCAGTGACCAAAGCCAAAGGTACATAATATTTTTTTAAATAAGTATATCTGTGTATTTCTTTGGTTTGTTTTGGTTGATTAATTTTCTCTTATCTAATATCCAATTCCACCAATTTTTTTTCAGGCTGGATGACTGATTACAATGTTAGACGAAATTTCTCAAGTCCATTACGTGTTGATGAGCTCATGATGGATCAACCCCGCATGTATCATACATTAGCAACTCTGGCGCACTCTGCAAACGAAGCGTTAAAAGATGTGTTTGATGCTCACACTATTGCAGAGTGGGTGGAGCAAAGAATATACCCTGACATTCAAAAATTAGAACAGCTTGCTCAAGATGCTGCTGCTCTCAAAATCAGAAAAGTGTGGCCAAGACGGCCATTGCCTCCACTGCCAGAACTTCGCAGGCTAGGTGTTATATTACCAGATGATGACAAGACAGGATCAGTTACCGAAAACTCTCGGTCACCTTAACTCCTACAGTGTAGGATACTCATACTGTCTGTTGTGATTTACTGTTCATTGTGAATGCCAATAGTGATTTTGAGCTAGTGATAACAATCGTGACAACGCATTATGTTGAAATGCAAGTCAGTATTTGTAATTGTAAGGAATTTCAATTTGCCCAGACATGGTTCCATCACAAAAATGAGTTATAATGTTCTTTAACTCATCTCTACCCTTTAAGTTAATTTTGTTGCAGTTTTTAAAATATTCTTTTTATTTTTTTGCATTAAAAGTAATGTGTGTCGTAGTCTGATAATGTGTTACTTTATTATTGTGCATTTCGTCCATTTTGTTGCTCTTGTACGAAGTATTTTCTTAAAGAGCATTTACCTTGAAGATTTATCTTGTTAAAGAATTAGGCGGTGATTAGTTATCTATTTATTGTTTGGAAGATGAATGTTCTTAGGTTGTACAATACTCCCTCTTAGTATTTATTGTGGGAAACCATCACTCCCGTGAGTAAAGGTTTCCTCTTGTAGAATAGCATATGAACAATATTTGTACCTGCTGTTTGGCTCCCCACAGCCAGCTTCTCGGAACTGATGTGGTTAAGCATCATTCGTTCTTTTTGTTTGTTTTTTTAAAGAAAATCTTTATTGTAGACATATATTTAAGTAAATGAAGGAGTGCAAAAGCTCAAATGAACTGTAGAGCATGCTGTGTATTCAAATACAAACTTAGTACTGTATTGATGATGACAATGGGTACATAGTTACTGAACATAAAGTTGATGTTGATCAGTACTCCTGACTGACAGTGTAGAATTGGTCTTTTCCATTGTTTGGTTCTATATCCAGTGCCAAAAGCACAGTACTGTTTGTTATGTCAATCCATTGAATGAGTGTAGAGAAAGGAAAATACACTGGTTTTCCCCCTTTTTCAAAGAAGTCAAAAGGGTTTTGGGTTTTTCCTTCCTTTTATTTTATGAGAGAAGGGTCCAAGTTATTTAAGATATTGGGTGTTAAAGAAGTTGCCTCTTGTTAATTTTGGGGTACTGATTTTTTTTTTTTTTTTTTTTTTTTACTGCAGGCTTGTCCATTAGTCCCTTCTGTTATTGTCTGAATTAAGTACAGGACTGTCAAGAAAGAGCTAGGGTTCGATAAAATCTTTGTTTCGCAATAATGTCATGCTGTGTTGGAGATATCTTGAGTAATGTAAGAGATTGCTTTCTGTGATTTGTTTTCAATGGCACAATATTGTTTTGTAAATTTTTCTTAACATTTTTTTTCTTTCTCTTGGTGTGTGAAGTGATGTGTTGGAGAACTGAGGCACTTCAATTTGCTGTGGGTCACTTCAAAAATAGGCCTGAACTTTGCCTATTAATTTTGGCAAGTGTGCACTATCCACTAACTACCTGTTTCCTATCTGCTGTTACTGTGACAATTAACATAATGTCCTGTCATCCTAGATTTTGTAATTGAATGTCTTGTGTATTTCTGTCAAGAATACTGGACCAGGTATGCTGTGTGTGCTGTTTTCTTTTTGTTACTTTTGTAACATTTTGTATATCATTAATCTTGCCAAATGGTGAGTTCTTTCCAGCCCTAGAACCTAGAACAGTATTGCTATGCTTACTGCAATTGCAATTTATTGAAAGGCATTGTAGTGATGAGGTGCTTTAGAATTTTGTGTCTGTAGGGAAGACAGAGCACAAATTGGTCTGTGTGCATAGTTGGTGATTTTTCGTATGCATCATATTGTTGTGCAATGCTAAACCCCTAGTCACTTACCATACTATCTCTTGCATGTCAGGGGAAGTTCCATTCTCTCTACTTTGTTTTTCTACACTGTGCAAGGGGAAAAAAATTGTGAACTTGTATGTACCAATTATTTTTATTTCCCTGGCAATGCAGGTTAATGCCTTGTTGACATTATAATTGTTTGTTTCTCATTCACTGTAGGGCACCCAGAGCATTACAATTCCTTTAAATTTCAAGTTTATGAAAGTTGTGCCAAGACACATAGTATCTTGGATTGTGATATAACCTGCAAAACAAGCCTTGGCTTGTGTCTTTTGTGTTTTTATGTATTTGCCTTAAGTTTCATTTTGGGATTTGAATCTCTATTGATTTATTCCTGTACCTGCACAGTCTTTTCCTGTCAAGCATGTTTCAATTGCTTTTTTAAACTGAATGTGTTATTTTCCCTTGTCTCTGTGTTGTAAATAGGCACATAGTACTTACTGTTGAGAAGCTCATCACTTAAAATTTATTTATTTGCTATTTAGATTTATCTTCTTAACCCAAGTGGTGTACACAGTATCAGTAAAGCCTAACTGTAAATAGTAAATTCTGATTATTATTTTTCTTCTCTTTTCACTCTTTTACTGATCCTTTTTAAAGTCCCAAATTAATTTTTCAACATTTAGAATGTTGCATGAACCAATATACTTGTATCATAAAAGCGTACCGTAAATTTACTGCAAAGGGTGAAGCATTGTACTGCATGTACAGTAGTACGAGGTTCTGTGATGAATCTGATGATGCTTTCTTAGCATGATGTGTAAGATTTGTTACTTTTATGCCCAAGTGAGAGGAGCAAGCCAATACTTCCATCTCTTCATCACAATGTAGTGGCAAATGATTCATTGTGTAAATGTCTGTGTAAATGACCTGTCGTAAGAGATTTGAATGACTGTTGCATGTTTGACCATGAATCAAGGTGCCGTGAATTTGGATAAGTCATAAAAAAATTAATGTGGAGGTGGACTGTTGTTACCTTGGAGTATTTATAGGTTGTTAAAATTGCAGCTGTCATTTGCAATTGGTTGTGTACAATTGTTTTGACTGTTTGTAAATGTCTTTAGAAGTGTAATAAGATCCCAATAAGTGGTTCACCCTAGATTCTTTATAAAGATGGAAATAAAAAAAATGTGATTACTTTTCCTTTAGACATTTCATTTTATTTTAAACCCCCCTGCTCTGCGCACCTCCATTCACACAAAGGGTCCCTTGTGAGTTTCTAATTGATGGATCCTAGAATTTGGAACTTGGAGGAGGTGACCGCATTTTGGGTAGTATGGGCTTGGGCACTCACTGGTGGGAGGAATAGAAGACCGGACCGATAAGATGAGGAGAAAGTGAGACACTATCACAGACGCTCTCATTTCATGTGACCTCTCGGAGACACGGGGATCAAATGAAAATGGAGCGAATGCTTGCGATGCGTAGATACGGGTGGCGATAGGAAATGAAGTGCGTATCGGGGGGCAAGTGCGTTGTGGCTGTCGGGTTCCGGAACCAGCGGGAAATCTGCCGCTTCAAAATTTATTCAGAGACATCACGCCATGTGGACGCCGAAATGGGCAAGGGAATGAGTCACGGTGTCACACCGATTACACTACCGCCCCTATCCGCCCTCCAAGGATATGAAGAGGCCCTCACTAGCCCCAGCGAGAGAGAGAGAGAGAGAGAGAGAGAGAGAGAGAGAGAGAGAGAGAGAGAGAGAGAGAGGGGGGGGGGGGAATAGCAGGTTCCGTGAGGACAGCAAGATAAACTGAAACCAGCGGCACGCGCGGCGGGGACCTGTATTTCGCGAAAACCCCGCAGAGCGTCGCGTCGCGTCGCGCACGAGACCGTGTCGGGCGTCCGGTCCTCCAGTCATCTCCGACGCTCCCTCCGTCAACGTTCTGCGCAGAACGACCTGGCTCATGACACGTGCGTAGGCCCCCCCGTGTGCCTTCCCTCCCTTCCCTTGCCCGCAACAACGCACCCGTGCCGAGGAGGGGCGGGGCGGAAGGGGTACCAGAGGAGTGGAGTGTCTTGTCCGGACCTGCGCACTGCTTTGTTTTCCCGTGATGCTCTGCGGCAAACAGCTGTACTGGCTGGTGCGCTTCGAGCCCGCACCTCGCGCAATGGACTGTTTTGATGTGTTAGCAACGTTTTAGAGGTACGTACACTCGCAGCATGGGCTCTGCGTCACGCCGTTTTGGCGATGGAAACAAGTGAGCAGCAAATCATGGCATGATGTCGCCGTGTCGTCTGCTGGCCGCCTCGCAAAGTTGAGGTTCCTTTGTTCAGGGTCGATGTTATTGTTTTGGTTCGCTGTTTAGAGGCGCTGAGGATTTTTATCAGGTACAGAGAATGTGTTATTTCACTGGCGGGATCGGTTGGCTTCGCACTTACGCTTGATTTTCACCTAACGACTCAGTGAGCAGGAATGTGCTTAGTTGTTATCCACAGTAGGTTAACTTCCTACATCATTACTTTTGTTGTTATTTTGATGACCTAGCTTTTTTTTTGCAATACTGTTTCCTCACCAAAGTTGCACTGAGTTTCAATGATATCATCGTTCTTTTTCCATTCCCCCTCCTGTTAGAATCTGTCTTTTCATCGTTTGCCCTAAAACATCTTCACAACCACCATGAGTAATTACTTTTGTCATGAAGGGTAACTTCCTTATAAGGCATTGAGCATTTATTTGCCTTTCTCCTGTTCTGTTAGAAATAATTTGCAGTGGAGGGGGAAACTAAATTTCTTATCCTTTTCACTGCATGTGGACAATATTATAACATCCCTGGGGCCTTGATTATAATCTTCACTCTCCATGAAGGGTGGAATGTCCTTGCCAGCATGAATATAAATGGTCACCTGCTTTTAATAGCAATTTCCAAAAAAGAAAAAGAAAAAAAAAAACAACCGAATACTTGTTTTTAAATCTTGATTTCTTGGCTTCCTGAAGTAATGAAACATATAATTGAAAAGTCTCCCAGTAATTTAGGTAGATTTGCCTCACTTTATCCCTCTGCCACTCTTGTGTGTCTAGTGTTTAGTTCCTCCAATTGAAAAGGACACCTTCCCCCTTCTTGGTTGGTTCAGTTTTATTGTGCGATATGACAATTGTTTACATCCAGATAACTGTCAATCTATAATTAATAATATTTCATAACTTAATGAAACTTTTTTAGATTATTACCGACACATTCTTTCAAAATACTTGCTTTATTTTCTGTGGAAACTGGGAAACCAAAAATACATAAGTAATTTCACATTAAAAATGCTGTAATGGAAAGTGGCACAAAAATGTCAAATTTTGTGTCACTGTCTTTGAAAGGGTTATTTTTCAGATCAAGACTACATTTTATCTTGTTCTCTCTCTGTTCGTCATCATCAAAGGAACGCCTTCACCGAGCATTTCATTTTGTCTGCAATAATAAGGAAACCTTTAGGATTTTGAGAAATTTGTTTACACCTTCAAATACTGCGTCCATCCGGAAAACAAGTGCGTCCGGCGGTGCCAACAGACCCACCTGTCGTGTTGTCAGCTTGTCGGTGGGGGGACCTTCACTTGCAGTGCCCCGGGCCGTGTATCAATCTCTCCGCAAAACGTGGTGACGTGAGACACGGCGAGCTTTCGCATCCGAGCCGCGGCCGCCATCCTAATTGACTCTCGGAGCCGGCCACGTTTGATGCGAAGCGTGCCGTTGCCGCCGCACGGTTGGCAGGCACTGCTAATTTCCGCCTCGGCCTGGGCCTCTGCTGGGGGCCTATCGGCCTAGCCGTCTGCTAGGGAGCCTCTTGTTGTTTGTTTGTTGTTTTCGTCACTGGCGGAGGGAATTTCCCGGTGAGTGGAGCGACGACGCGACAAGGGAGTCTGCGGCCGTCTTGAGGACGGCGGATTTCTAGGCGGAGGCTGCAGGGGGTGCCGAGCCCTTCTTGGCGTCGTCTGCGGGTCGCGGAGGGGAAGCAGACATAGATCAACGACCTCCCCTCCCCCTCCCCCTCCTCCCCCCGGCCACCCTGGTGACCCTGGTCTGATCGATGTTGGTGTCGGAATCAAAACAAAGGTTTTCAGCGTCGTGGATTCGTAAGGGTTTGAGCACCGTGTCCCACCCTGCCGTCGGCGTCACCCGGAGAGCGGGGCTGTTGTGCTGGTGCAACCCCTGCGGACCCTTCGAGGCCGGCCCCCCGGACCGCAGAGTTGTTTTCAGCCCTCGCAAGGAAGGGAACACCTCCTGCCTATTCTTCCCCTTCCCCTTGCCCTTCCCCAACACTGCCTACTTATTGTCCGTGTTTAGTTTGTCAGGAGCAGAGTTAGGTAGAGTTTGCTTTGGAAACCAGGATTGTTTTCCCCATTCTTCATCTGTTTAATTGTGACAGTGCATTATAAAATGTGTGATATTTAATACCAATGTTTGTTTTTGTTTTTGTTTTTTACAGGTAGACACTGCAGTCTGGTGTCTTCCACCATCTAGAGTCAGCACTCATGTTTTTGGCCTGACAGTTCTCCCTCGGGAGATTAGGGTGGGCAAAATGTTGTACATTTTCCATGTTGATACCGGATCAATGATGACTTTTGAGATGAACCTAGCTCTGGAGAGGTAATATACATATCATTTCTTACTTATTAATTAATTTATATTTTACCTTTGGACTTTGCCTGACCTTTTTAAAAATATATTTTTCACTTTAGCGTGGCTCATCTGAAGGAAGTCATTGAAAGGGCGTGTCGTATCCCTCCTGAAAAGCAGGTGCTCTTAGTGAGTGGTGGTCTGAGTTTGGAGCCAACTGCAAGGGTTTGTTCATATTCTGCTGGGACAGACACAAATCCAATTTTCCTCTTCAGTAAGTGCTCAATAGAGAGTGTGAGCCCGCCCTCCCCCAGTATAGACTATGGATCAGGTAAATATATTGGTTTATTGGTTTTTAAGGGGCTATTTCTGACAACATTAATTTTTTGCTTTTTTTAAAATTTAATTTTTTATTTTTAAGATATGGATCTGAAAGAACAGGTGGACGCATCTCTTAGTATGCCAGCATCTTATAACACAGTGGTTGTGAGGGCCCAGTTGGCTCAACAGTTTTGTGAGCTCGCCAGGGATCAAACGCGTATTTGTGAGCGCCTGGTCCATGACCAACACCTTCAACAACAAGGTATATAATATTAAATATTTGATACTCTTAGACTCGTGTAAAGATTTTGTCACACACTAAAACTTGAACATGCGTTTATTGCTGAAGGTTGGGCAGCAGTGGTTGCCAATCTGGAAGATAGTGTATCTGTCTTCCGGAATCAAGGGGATATGTTTGAACAAAGTTACCAACAGCATCTGGAATCAAGGAGTCAGTACATTCACCTTCTAGAAAAGTATGTGTAAAGGTAATGGAGTAAGAAGCAGACATAGCCTGGAACTTTTTAAAAGCTGACTTGTCTTCCTTTTCAGTTTCAATGAGGTTCTCACCACTCTGTCCAAAATCCCAATCCTGCCCGGGCTGTTGGCAAGTGCAATGGAGAGCATGCAGGGTGCTGATTCAAAGTCAAAAGAGGTGGACATATCTGAAGGCCTTCCTCAAGATGTAAACTCAGCGACCAGCATGTCCGCAGCTGTGACTACTGATGAAAATGAAGCCATGGCAGTATCCAAGAAAAGTAATAGTAGCTCTGGTGAAGACTGGCAAAAGCAAAAAGCAGTCACTCTCCTCCAATGGATCTCAACCAAAGATAATCAGAGTACTCTAGAGCAAATGGTAGAGCAATGTGGACGTGGCCTTGAGCAGGTAATTCACATTTGCTCAATGGGTGGGAAAAAATTATTTTACGTTGTACTTAAGTTTGGACTTTGATTTCAAATTTGTTGACTTGTTTTCTTTAATCAGCTGGACGAACGAGTCTTGGAAGCTCTTAGAGCCGAAGTCCAAAGTGCTCTGGATGCAGCTACTAAAATGGACATGAAAGAAATAAAAGGGCTGGAAGAACGTTTGTGTGGCCTAGAGCAGCTTATGTTTGAAAGCAAACGCATTGTCCAGGAGCAATCTGACCTTGCCACCGTAAGATATTTCAAATATTTTCACATAAGTTTCAGTAAGCAAGGATTCAGACTGACTGTTTTTTCTCAATATCTCACTAGGCTTTTCAACAAAATCAAGTTCGTGCCAACAATCTTGGTGATGCATCCATTCTCCCAGATCTATGTGCTTCCCATCGACGACAGTTGCATGTCATGTCTCAAAATCACATCCGATTGAGAGACATAAGGAAGCGTTGTAATCGTGCCAAAGAAGAACTTTCTGTGAATCTTTATCACAGATTAAGGTGCTCATCCTCAATGATTGTTAGATTATAGTCTGAAATGATTTTGTAATGTTTTTAATTGTGTATTCTTTGTTTCACTTTCTTTTTAGATGGATCATGTATGTTGAGAATAGAATGTGTGATGTGGCAAGCAAGTTAATGATATATCATGAAAACTTAAAAAGGCTGCGTAGACATTTAGAAGTTGTTCGTCAAATTCAAATGGCTCCCCAGATGTATGTGTGTGCTGTTGGAGAAGTGGTGCGCAGGCGCACTTTCTCTCAAGCATTTCTTGCTTGGGCTGGAGAATTGGCTTCACAGTTGCAAGCTGTTCATTCTGAAGAACTTGCCCGACGCCGTGATTTTCAGTCCAGGTTTGAAGGACATTTTCTAAACACACTCTTTCCAGGCATGGAAGACTGCCCACCTCCTTTTGCTACTCAAGCCCCAATTCCTTTTGATATCATGCTGCCAAAGGTGAGACACCTTTTCCTCTCTCTCTCTCTCTCTCTCTCTCTCTCTTTTGGGAAGAATTAAGCATTTAAATTTTCCAATGCCATTTTTCAGTTAAGCAAAGAAGATGTGGATAGGTTGAAGACTGATGTTCCAAACTTAGCTATGTCGCTAACTGTGCCTGAACTTGGCCAGCTTGCTGACTTCTTTGCAAGATCTGTGCCAAGGAATAAAAAATCTGTGGATAAAGATGCCACTACCATTGAAGAGAATCTGGTAAGTTTTTTGTTTTGGAGCTTTTTAATTTTTCGAGCATGTCAGGACTGTTTTTCTATTTACTTAAAAAAAATATTTACCATCAAGGTGAATGCGGTGACATCTGCCAGTCTGGAAGGAAAAACTGCAGGAAAATCTGTTGAGTCAAACAGTGAGCATAGTAGTAACTCTGCTAGCCCCAACACATTACCATTGAAAGAGGATAGGTAACGCTATAAAATAATATTGAAAGTACTATTTGAAATTGTGAGTGGTTTCTTATTTTGCTCTAATGGTAATTTTTTCAGAGGGTGTGAATCAGAAACTGACACAGAAGAATTTGAAAAAGTCGGGCAGAGTCCTGTAGACATGGATCGCACTGCAGTTACTGTTACTACTTCTGAGGTTGGTGTTCAGAGTGTGTGCTGTCATGATGTTGCCATTCAGTGCAATGCTCGAAGAATGCCTCTGCAGTCACGCTCCAGTGCCCGTTCTGGTGATAGTTTCTCCATGTCAATGGATAGAGATGTGTGTGACTTGCACAGAGTTAGCCTGGTGGAGGTTGGTGTTCAATACGATGGGGAGCTGGAAGTTTCAGTACTGTGTGGCAGTGAAAGTCCTTCTGATGTACCCACACCCTCCACCAGCTCTTCCCTGTTTCCAGCAACTGATTCTGGAATACAGTGCGACACTTTGGTTGGAAGCTGTCTTCGTACCTCTTCAACTCTGTCTCATGGAGCAGTTGATGTTGCCACTCAGGTCCTTTCTCCTGAAGCATGTGCTTCACCTTTACCTCGCATCATTTCTGTTAGATCTCAGTGTGAACTCTCAGCTTCTCCAACTACTGATGTTGGAGTTCAGTGCACCTCACCTTCATCTGTGACATCATCTTTCTGTGTTGATCGCTCATGGCCCATTCGTGGGCCTCGACTCCACTCTGGTAGTGACTTTCGAAGTGATGTTGCAACTCAGTGCTCATCTCCGGTTCTTTTATCTCCAACTCAATGTCATGGCCAGCATCATGCTGGGGTTGAATTCATGGCCACTGAATTCTATATGGATGAATCTATGCCATCAAGCTTCACAGAAAGTAACAGTTTGAGAAGTCATAATGTCTCTGACATGGACAAACACATTCAGGAGTCCCAGACTTTGGTGCGACTCTTACAGGTACTCTTGTAGCCAGAACTGCACAGAGTAGAAATAGATTCAAGTTTTTATGTCTTTCATTTCCCTATATTTTCATTTTTGTTTCTCTTTTGGTTTTGTTTGTTGTTGTTTTTTATGTTGCATCTGTCTTCCTCTTCACATTGTACACAATGTTTTCTCGTGCACTACACCGTCACTCTGTGGCCATTCTTGTTTGCATGATTGTAAACAGATTGCTATGTGGTGTTTACCTAGGCAGCTGTGTTCATAGCATGCTTAACTTGATCAATACTAGATTTTACTTCTGACCTCTAAGTCCTCCTAGACCCCACTGTTCTTTACATTTACTGTATCTGCTTCGTTGATTTCTTTAAAAAAAAAAAAAAAAAATATCTTCTCTTATCTTTTTTTTTAAGTTTTAAACTTGTATTTTTTAATATTTGGATACATGTTAATACTTTGTGATTTCCACTTTTCAGGACAATCTGGGAAACGCCCAACTGCAAGTAGAACGGGCCAAAGCACAGTTAAGCTCAGTAGAAAAGGTTGCTCTAGCTGCGACTGAAAGTTTAAGAGTGGAGTTAGGTCAAATTCGAGGGCAAGTGGCTGTAGAAAGAGATGACTTTTTAAAGTTGATAGATACATTTAGGGTTGCATGGGAGCAGCTGCTTTCTGCTGGGCATGTTGCTCACTCTGCTACCAACACTCTGGATCTTAAAGTTGAGCTGGAAAGAGAAAGAAGAGCCTTGTCTGCTAAAGATGAGATGATTAGGAACCTTACACAGGTAATCACGACCCATAAGGGGTTTTATGTTCTATATTTTGTTTTCATACAATATTATGACATCTGAAAAATTCTGCAGAGTGTTGAAGAACGCACTGCTACAGTAGAGCAGTTAGAAGCATCTCTAAGGCAACGTCTGAAGGTTGAAGAAGAACAGCGTGCACAAGCTGAGCATCTCCAACGTCGTTTGGAAGAAACGGAGCATGTTGGAATAAAATCTGATACACAAAAGTGCGCAGAGCTTGAACGGCGCCTGGCGGAACTAGAGAACGACAGGGCTCACTATGAAGAGTTGCAGTCACGCCTCGACAGTATTAGCAAAGATACGGTTGCTGACATGAACCGAGCCTTAGATGAACAGAAAGCTGCTCTTGAGGTAGATAAAGATCGTAATTTTGAAATTGTTTCTTTTGTTAACCTGATACTAATTTATATAATCTGACACAGCATTTGCATCAACAAAGATTGAAACAAGTTCAGGATGAGGCTGAAGCAGAGAAAGCAAAAGCTATTAAGGATATGTCAGAGCAGCTGTCTAGAGACCACCATTCACAGTTAGAAGGGTTGCGTTCAAGATTTCGTCTCATGGCGTGCACCTCAGAGCGTTCTCCAAGTGATTGTAGCTTAGAAAAGACAGAGGTGAATCTCCAAGTTCATATCTCAAGATGACATATGTGCAGTATGTTTCTAATACAATATGATTGTAACTTGCAGGGTGGTAGAAATGCTAAAGCTGATGCTGACATAGAAGCTCTTATGAGAGAGAAAGAGGCAGCTGTGCAAGCAGCTATTCAAGAAACTGAGAAGAGGCTGCATGGTGAGTGGGAGGCAAAATTACACCAAGAGTTACGAAATAGCCGTCTTAAAATGGAAGCAGAGAAACAGGTAAGTTGTGGATTGCTTTTTAAAATCTTTCTTTTTATTGTTTATATTCCTGAAACTAATACCCCCTTTATCATTTATTTCCTTAAATAACATTGTTGACTCTCTCCCTGTTTCAAGGTGTGGTTCAATGATGCTATGCGTAGAGTGGTTGGAGACAGAGAGCGACAGTTGTATGCTCTTCGAGCACGAGAGAGGGAGTTGAAAGATGAATGTCAGAAACACCGAGACACCATTCGCTGCATCACAGAAGATGCCAGTACCTCTGCAGGGTTTGTGAAACTTGCAACACAAGTCAAAAGACTTCCCACCTATCCTTAGTTTTTTGTGCAATTTTAATTATTTCTTGTGGTGTTTCAGAAACCCGGAGAGTAATGCAGCAGTCTGGCAGCTTCAAGAACGAATAAATCTTCTTGAAAATGAACTTGGTGAAGCCAGGGGTCAGATTAGTGCAATGGGTACTTCTGTTGCTGTGGTGGCAATGTAAGTGGATCTTTGTTGCCATTGAAAATTAAAAATGGTTTCCCCCTATGCGTTTATAAACAAACTATCTCTGAAATCTGTGCAGGGAAAGTGTAACAAGTCGGGATGCTGCCACAAGCCCAGAACCACTTGGCTTAAAAAAGAACTTGACCTACAGTGCTAACAGTCTCCTTCAGCAAGGGAAAATAAGCATTTTATCGTAAGTATTTGTTTGTGTGAAGTCTCTTGAACTGTGTTGGGACGTGATATTCAAACATTTCCTTTACCTAAACTTAGGTGCATTCCTGGTGATGCTATACTGGTTGTGTGGGATGATACTCATCAAAATTATGTTGTCTTACAAGAGTCAAGCACTCTCTTTTTTGTGCATTCTGATTCTTTAGAATCACTTGGTTTAGCTCTTGAAGCAGGTTTGTATTTTCAAAATATCTTTGTTTCGTAGCTTTACTTAAGGCTTTATTCTCATATTTCTTCATAATTTTATAGCAGAAGGCAGTAAACGCAAAATCTATAGCACTGCTGAAGTGGTTGAGAAAGAATACTGCCATGCTAGAAAGGTAAGATTGATCTTTATTGAAGTTTGGATTTAATTATTTTTCATGTATGTGTGGTGCTGGCTAAACAAAAGTACAACTCATCACTCTGTGTTTTAGTCGGAGAACCGTTACCATGTACCTAAAGGAACAAAGTTTTACCGAGTAAAAGTTCGGCCCTTGCAAGAGGATGGCATGATGTATAGAAGTAGTTACCGTTTCAAACCTCGACCTCAACAGCAGCAACATCAACAGCGGCAGCAGCAAGATGAATTGAAGAAAGCAGACCTAACTGTGGCCAGTGGTATGCCAAGTTTTTAATGTAGCCTTTTCGTTATTGATTCTTCTGAAGTATGATTCAGAATAATACTCAATAATAATGCTTTCACTTTCAGAGTCCGAAGCTATTTCACTGGCATGTGCAGCCTCAGGTCCTCTTAGTGGTAGCAGTGCCAGTAGTCTGCCAGATCTGGGTATCACAGATGCTTCTCAATGACAAGTGAGTTTCCTGTGTACTATGGTTCCTCAAAAATAATTCCTGTGAAGATGTATTTTTTTTTTAATGTTGAAAATTATGCTTTTGCTTTTTTCAGACTGGGGTAGAATGTTTGAATGTGGCTGTGAAGAAGAAAGATGTTTTGTGAAGTCCCAGCTGTTAAATTTGCAGGGACTTCTATGGCTTATTTTCCTATGGTTCGTCCGGGAGCTCGAGTGGCTCTAGATATTTTGTTCTAATCTTTTCTTTGTTTTTTTTTTGTTTTTGTTTTTGTTTTTTAGTCTACATATCTAGTTTTATATTGTAAATGACTAATCCTGCTGTTCAGGATGAGTTCATTAGTTTGAGTCCATTTAGTTATCTTCTCTGATTTTTTGTCCTGTACTTTCAGTCTTATGACAACTTTCTTAAAGTTTCTTCTTGTATTTAAAGACAGCCGACTTAGCATTTACCCTTAAGTTGTTCAATACTGAAACAGATTTTGTAGTGCCATTTTTACGAGCTATTGTCTGAATTTGACAAAGCTTTGCTGCTAGATCCCTGTGATTGGCTAACATATTTGTACAATATGTATTGTACTGTATCTATGTGGAAATCCCCTCAAAATTTTGACTACTTTGTTTTTTTTTGTGTGTTTTTTCCCTTCTGTTTTCTTTATTATGGCTTAAAGAGCTGACTTTCTTTTTGTGTATTTTGTGTAGTTCATAAATAGAAACTTATGAATTGTGGTTTTAAAATAATGTGTCGATTGGCTTCCATTCAAATTATATTTATTCTCGTCGCTGACATTTTTTGTGCATATTAACACTGTAAATGATGTCATTACATTTCCCGAATGGCAGCTTCTGCCTCCTATCTGCTGCTGGAATTTATAGCCATAAGCCACAGAGTTCATGGTTGCCAATGGACTTATGCCAACACTGCCCTGATAAACAAAAAGAAACCCTTCACTCAAAAGCACGGGTCAACTGCAGTGGAACAAAATAAGGACTCGATAAGTCCTGTATTTTTAGTTTTCAATTGTATGTAATCTAGGAGTTGCATATTAGTAGTAGACGGAATGCAAGGGGGAAAACAAAAGAAATGAGGCTGTGCCATAGTACATGGGTTTTAGCTTCCCTCAATCTGTAGATAATTTAATCCCTTCATTAATGCCATTTCCAGTTTTGTCAAATTTGCTTTTGGTAAACCCTTTAAGTTCTAGTTGTTTATACTAACATTATGTTCTAATGTTTATACTGGAAAGTGCAGAGGAAAGAAGAATTTAGAAGTATACTTTTTTGGCACTTCGCTGATGCACACTCTGTGATGTAATTGTATTTATTTCATATCAAATGCCTCCTGGATTACATGAAGATCGGTTGATTCTGATCTTATTTAAAACCTGCAAATTTGCTCATAAGCTCAAGGATTGAGACTTGAATTTAATTTGCTCAGGTCAATTGTGGAATAAGGATTCATTTCTTCGAGCCTTTGCCGAAATTCTAGAGATTCTTTTAGTAGTTGGGAGGTGTTCACCGGGGCTCCCCAATGGAACTTGCTGTGTAGTGCAGTCAACTCTTCGTCAAACCTCCCTTTATATCCACTTAAAAATTAAAAAGTACAACACAGGGTTGAAGTTTCGAACACCGGATCAAGTGTTGTAGGGCTGTGATATTGTTTGATAAATACCTTGATGTGATGTAACAGTTTACTTGTGTGATGTGTCATTATTTGCTTATGTGGTACATGTTCATTTAAGTACCGAACTATTGGATCGCTTCCTGCCAGTTACTGCAAAGTGCCCCACCTACGCTTTCATGAAGTGACACGTACTGTTAATGAGCAACTTGCCTTCATAATTTATTGCAATATTAGCATTAAACCATTTCATACTACAATGAGTCTTTCACTGTAACGTCAACTGTATTTATATTTTTCGTACGTGTGCTGTGTGGTAAATCCCATGTTTATTTATAGCATGTTAATTATAGGAGTATACATCAAATGTGTATGGAAGCACATTCTACCTAGGTAGCACTTTTACACTAACATGCATACGTCAGCACCAACAGGCTGATTGTGATAGATCAAAGACAAGCCACAAACCCATTCAGAAAACAATGGCCAATGCATGATCACTTTTCTGTACTAAAGTGTTAAAATTCCTTCTCAATAAAGTTGTACCTCAGAATTAAATTATGAATATCAACTCCCGCAACCCGAAAACCCTCACCCTCCATGCGCCAGTACGAGCAATTCTGCTCCACCCACCTCGCCAGCCAGTCTGCACACCAATGGTAGGGACCCGGATTCACATAAGCTCAACGTAGGTTGTCAAATGTTAGATTAACAGGGGATGTGGTGAAAATAGAACGCAAAATGGGAAAAAAGGACAATTTATTAAATAAAATAAGCTTGTCATTTGTCCCCCTACTTCTTCTTGGACACACCGACAGTTCTTCCTCTACGACCAGTAGTCTTGGTGTGCTGACCACGGACACGCAGGCTGCAAACCATAACATGTCATTAAACCACACTTCTCACAGAAACCTTGCACATCAGCATTATAGAGTACTCACCCCCAGTAGTGACGCATTCCTCTGTGGGCACGGATCTTCTTTAGCCTCTCAAGATCATCACGAAGTTTACTGTCCAAGCTGGAGGAGGTAAGCTGGTTGTATTTGCCGTCAACAATGTCCTTCTGTCTGTTCAAGAACCAGTCAGGGATTTTGTACTGGCGGGGGTTGGCCATGATGGTGATGATCTTTTCAACCTTTGATCAAACAAAACAGAATTACCATTTGCTCTTGAGCACAGCAGTCAGAACAAAAAGTCAGTCAAAGCTTACCTCCTCTTCTGAGCACTCTCCAGCACGCTTGTAGAGGTCGACATCAGCCTTCTTAAGAACAATGTTAGCATACCTGCGGCCAACACCCTTGATGGCCGTCATGGCATACATAACTCTCCGTTTACCATCGATATTGGTACCGAGGATACGGAGGATGTGCTGGAAACTTCTCGGGAATTACGAGAGACTGCAACAGAACAATTCATAGGGAAACATAGACAACAATCAAACATTTCCAGTGACAATTGCCAGAACAATAATATTGTAACATCAATAATACAAGGCAGCAAACAAAGGTTTAGTGCCTCCAACAGTGATGCACTTAATCTGGCACCCTCCCACCAGAACACCAACAATGGTGAACACAAATGATAGGTGTGCTGAGAAATTCAGGACCGAGAAGTAAGTGCTGTGTGCATGGTAGTTCCGCACATCGGATAGACACGGGCGCCAAATAGCAGCAGTACACAAACTATAGCAAGCCCAAGCAAGTTATTCGAGTCAGGCAATCCAGCCTGCAAAGTGCACATTTAACGGATCGTTGAACAGCGCCTGAACCGACTACAAAGCACGAGTCCAACACGGAGCGTCAGATTTCAACAGGGACTAAGCGCTAAACGCGCTTAGAAATGTGAAATGCTAAACTAATACTTCGTCTCATGCCAACAGTGGTCCACTCGACATGACGAGAGGTTAGATTCACTTAAACATCAATTTCCCAACATATATCGGAAAATATCGGCCAAACTCCAAAGCCCAGCACAAAGAGAATTTGCAAGGTCCATCCTTCCACACAAAAACTCCTAAACGCAGTAGGATTTCACGGATTTTAACACACTCCTCCAACGTACCATCTTGCCGGAGTTGACGGACAACGATGAAAGAAACTGACATCCGGCTCGCTGTTTACCGGAAACCAAAACCGTAGGTAGTTCTTGTTGTTCTTCGAAGAAAAGGTTGTGAGACCTCTTATCCATCGCAAGATAAACAGAACCAAATTGGGAAGAGGGGAATTATGTGCGAACCGCTAATAAATAGTATTTGAAATTGCATATTTTAGAAACATTAAATAATGGTTTTCACATTTGCAAAAAAAATGTTAACATTGTGTTTACGATATAAAATGTTCCATATCGCAATTTGTCATACCTCTCTTCTGCTTGGCGTGTTTTGTTTGTGCCTCCACAACTTCAATAAATGTTCAAGTCTACCGGCGTCTAACGTAAATTTTACGATTTCCATTGTGCCGAAATGTCGTTCAGAGACATGAAGAGGAAGGGAGACGAGCTCGGCCTCGTCCCCGTTGCTAAAAAGACGAGAAATGAGGTTGTTGCAGTCCACAGTAGAGAAAAAAGCGTCGTGCAAATCCCTCGGACGTCCAACCTCCAAGCACCTATTATGTTGCTGGAGGGCTCCCTAGGAGAAATATACTCCATCAAATTTCACCCTGAAGGATCATACCTGGCTTCTGCTGGTTTTGATAGGCAAATATATATATGGAATGTGTACGGTGACTGCGAAAATGTTTCCCTGATGAGTGGCCACAGTGGAGCCATTATGGAACTCCATTTCTCGACCGATGGCAACACAATTGTGACAGGCAGTACAGACTCTACTATTGGGCTGTGGGATTTGGAATCTGGGTCTCGCGTCAAGAGGCTGAAAGGGCACACTAGCTTCATCAACTCTTGCAATGTAACAAGAAGGGGCCTGTTGCAAGTGTGCAGTGGATCAGATGACTGCTCTGTTCGCATATGGGATCCTCGCAAGAAAAACGTGTGCACATCCCTGAACAGCACATATCCTGTCACTTCAGTCTCGTTCAATGACACTGCAGAACAGGTGTGCTTTTATAAATTTTCATTTCCAAATATTGCTTCATTCTGATTTAAATTTCTTTGAACGTGTGCTAATTGTTTGGTCATTTCTCTACTTGAGGTTTTTTCTGGCGGCATTGATAATGATATCAAAGTCTGGGACCTACGGAAACAAGGTGTTTCGTATCACCTTAAGGGCCATACTGACACCATCACTGGAATGTCGTTATCACCAGATGGATCGTATCTGCTTTCAAATTCTATGGACAATACTGTGAGTACTTTTCGAATGTCTTAGCAACATTTCTGTGAGTTTCACCTGATATTTATAACTCTGTTTCATTGAACAGCTTCGTATATGGGATGTTCGCCCGTATGCTCCACAGGAGCGTTGTGTAAAAATCATAACAGGTCATCAACACAACTTCGAGAAGAATCTCCTGGGTTGTGCCTGGTCAACGGATGGGTCCAAGGTGTCAGCAGGATCGGCTGACAGATATGTGTATATTTGGGACACTACTTCTAGACGAGTAATGTACAAATTGCCAGGGCACAATGGCTCAGTGAATGATGTTGCATTCCACCCCAAAGAACCGATCATTGCATCAGGTTCGAGCGACAAATCAATCTACCTAGGAGAAACTGAATGAAAGATAACTTCGTATCACCTAATTTTCTTGTATATGTGTACATATTTCTACCACATCTGTCAGTTGGAGAAATCCAAAATCAGACTTTATCCATTGTGACATTTTGAAGTGATATTCCTGCTTCCCAGGATGAAAACCGCAAAGTAAATTTGAGAATAAGAATAAACTCCTCCTGTCATTAAAAACGTGTGTGGCTCTGGTTTTCCTTTCCTTGCGCTTGCGCGGTCTGGTCGATTTTTCATCAATGGTGTAGTGCAGCTGCTCTCCTACAGATGGCGCTGTTGCGACATCAACAAAGCGGCTTGGATGCAGTCTCGCGGTTTAGGTGGATAAATGTGAATTTTATTCCTGTTCGGGACAGTATGTTCACGTAATCATGCTTTACCAGACGTAGTTTACATTTCGGTGTCTTCTACGTGGCTGTGCGGGCCTGGCTGCCCCAAACTCAAGTGGCTGTTCATAGGTTAAGAAACAACATGCTTCGTACTTCGGCTGCTGTGGTAACACGGGCTTTTGCCCAAGTTTGTTGCAAATCTGCTTTCACATGTGTTTCGAGGCCTTCGACTACTTCCTTCTGCCTTCCTTACCGTGGTCAGCCATGCTTACCTATAAGATCGATTCATGCCGCCGCGTTTTTAAGTCGATGTGAGAATAGAAAAGCTGGCGTTGAAGGAGGGGTAAAGAGCGAAGATGCCTCAGAGCAGGTTGCGATTGGTCAAGTCTCCCCTAAAATGCATCTCATGTACACCTGTAAAGTGTGTCAGACTAGAAATCATCATGTAATATCCCGGATCGCCTACACCAAAGGAGTTGTCATTGTGGAGTGTGATGGATGTCACAATGACCACCTCATAGCTGATAATCTGGGCTGGTTCACAGATCTTGATGGAAAGCGCAACATAGAGGAAATACTTGCTGCCAAAGGAGAAACTGTGAAGAGAATAGTTGCAAAAGGAGGTTATATTGAAGAAGATACAAATACCACAGAGAATAAGGAAAGCACTGTCCTGTTACCAAAATCAAATTAATTATATGAATGTCAAAAATTTTGTGATATGTTTATGTTACTGAAATATCTTCCATTGTACATTTTTGTCGTTTATGCCTTGACTGTGTAAGGATAACTTATTTTCATGAGGTCTTTCTGTGACAAGGTCTTTATGTGACAAGGCTGTACAGTTTAACAGTTCCATTCCCACAGGTTTTTATAAATTCATGGCATGTGTTGGAATGTTTGAAAGGTGTTGTCTGTTAACCATGTGTTAACCAGTGAAATAAAATAATATCAACACAGTATTCTTATTATGAGGCATTTTCTTTTTAAATTTACTCCATTCTTATACATTTAGCAATACAACTAAACTTTGGCTCCATATTCATCACAGCTAAAGAATTTGAAAGTGTTTACACTGATACATTTGAACAAAGAGAAACCTACTAAGATAGCATTACTGCTGAACTAAACTAAGGCTTTGGGGTCAACTACTCATATTTACAATAGAGAATTATAAGCAACAGGTAGCTTACAAACAGACTTTGTCTGCCTTTAACTCCAAACAAAATAACATAAATGTGAACTCTGGGACAAACAATACAAGACTCAACAATTGTCAATAAACACTATACAGGAATTTTTATCTTCCAAGAACAGAAAATAAAGAACAGGTCAGTGAAAGAGCCTGAGCCATAATGCCTTAACTATGAACAATCTTCTGGAGAGAAATGCTAGTGATGTTGGCATGTCACAAAATTCCTCTCATAAGTATGTAACAAAAACAGTAAAACGAAACACATAATAGAAACAATTATAAATGCATGGCCATGTTCAACCAAAGCATGACCGGTGACACAGAAGTGGAACACAAGGCAGTCCTCATTTCGCAGAGCTTCGCCATAAGAAGTGAATGCTTGATGGGGGGAAGTCCCAGGGCTTGTCACAATTAAAACTCAGCTGCAGACCGCGAGCCTCAGTAAGCGCTGCTTCCCGAGCACGAAAGCAAGACTCGCGGGAAGGACACTTGAGGCACAACCCGAGGCGCTTGTCGTGGGACTCGTCAGGGGGAGCGCTGGCACACACAGTAAGCAGCCCAGGAAGTCCCTCGCCGCCCACTAGTGGGCCGCGTGCTGCTGGTGGTGCAGGCTGGCCAGCACGTTGTGGTCGTAGCCGTGGTAGGCGGGGTATCCCCGGTGCTGGGCCCCGCCATGCTGGCCGTGCGCGGCCATGGCGCCGTGCGGCGCCCCGGGCCCGGGCAGCGCCCCGCCCAGGGAGGGCTCGTGCTTCACCAGGCCGTCCAGGGCGTCCAGTCCGCCGCCGACGTGGCCGCCGTACAGCTTGACGGCCGCGACCGCGTACAGCGACTTGAAGTCCGCCCCCAGCGAGCCGCCGCCGACGGGGCCCAGGGAGAGGCCACCGCCCCCGACCGGCGAGCTGCCCCCGAGCAGGCCGTCGCCGTGGCAGCCCAGCATCATCTCGCTGCGGACACAAACACAAGGAGAGGGGCGATTAGACGAGGTGAAAAACCACCGCGGGTACTCAACATCATCGGCTCGGGGAAATGGACAATGGAAATGGAAATGAACCAGGGGAGGGGAGGGGCCGCTAACATCAAGACCACGCCC
Organism: Megalurothrips usitatus; assembly: GCA_026979955.1. Lineage (NCBI taxonomy): Eukaryota > Metazoa > Arthropoda > Insecta > Thysanoptera > Thripidae > Megalurothrips > Megalurothrips usitatus. Next base: position 1,591,302 of record CM049598.1, read on the forward strand.
CTAAGCAACTGGTAGTACCTTCCCTTTACTTTTCTAGACCTATCACATCGGTCTGTTTATCGACGTTGTAATAAAAATTCGGTAGCCTTTTTTTTTTAGCAGCGGAACGATGCGAACGCCAAAGCGCCCGAGGCGTAGGCCACCCATCGTACGTAGGCACGCTGCGTACGGCCTACGGCGCGCAGGGCGGGCGTCCCCCACTCGCCAGCCCTCCCCTCCCCTCCCCGGCTCCATCCCAACGCGCAGCCTTCCTCCCTCTTTTCATCCCCCTCTCCCTTTCCTCCCGTTCCTGCCCCCCCCCCCCTCCCCCTTCCCCAACCTCACCCCCTCACTCTCGCTGCTGTGGAAATTTGAGACGCACCCGTCCCAGCTTTGTCATTGGCTTTAGAGGGTCCCCCGGGTCCCCTCTCTGCTGCTGCTGCTCCAGAGTGGAGCTAGCTCGCTCCCTCTCCAATCTCTCCCTCTCGCTCTCTCACTGCCCCCCCCCCCCTTTCTCTTTCTCTCCCTCACTCACACAGGATGCGCTGCCGTTTGGCCGCCACGCCTCGCCCCGCAAGGCAGAGCAGCAAAATAACTCTTGTAATCCTCCATTCATTATTGTGATCAAAGAATGAGCAGACGCCGCTGTCGGCTGGTGTGGCTCAGCCGGGGAGACGAACCGCGCCACAGTGGCAGTGACGTATTCGGCGTTTGCGGGTCACGCGCGGTCACACGGGGTCAGATGTGGTCACAAGGGTGGTCACAATTGGTCACACGGGGGGGGGGGGGAGCCTACGGAAATCCGAGAGGAAGGGGAAGGGGGATTTTTTAAAGTTTCGGGATTAAAGGCAGAGTCGTCCAGGCACCCTCTGTTTCGTCAGGATGGGCATCCGAATAAATAACGTAACGTCAAGTATCAGTAGAGTACGTCGGGGGAGGAGTGGTTGTCGTCAGGAAGTTGGGCACGTTTTATTTGTCACACAGAACTGGGGAGAAAAGTCACACCGCGCAGTGAAACAAACATTTTCATACTGAAGTCTAAACAGAAAGACGCCAGTCACACATCGCAGGTCTGAGGCCGAGGTCTTAAACAGTTCAGTCGTTCCTAAAATTTCCGAGGCACTGAAAGCCAATCGACAATCGTTTTCACGGCAGGGGACTGGGGTTGAGGGCGTGGGCCTGGATGCCAGCTGGGGGCACCGGGGGCGAGTCGGGGACGTCGGGGACTTCAAGGGACGGCGGCGGGACGTGGGCGAAATAGGGCGCGGATATGGACGTGAAGGGCGGGGGCGATATCGGGGGCGGGCCGTAGGGGGTGGCGGGGGCGTACGGGTAGGGGGCGTAGCGGGCGTGAGGGATCGTGGCGAAGCCGTGGGGCCTGCGCGCGAACGGCGTCGGCCCCAGGTAAGGCGGGCCGAACGCGGAGAAGGACGTCGAGTACGTGGCCAGGGACGTGCAGGGGCGTGCTGGCGGGGGCGTCGTCGGGGGCGTAGCTAACCTCCGGTGGTGGTGAGGCGTCCGGTCTCGCTGCCGCCGGTTTTTGAACCAGTTGCTGACTTGCGTCAGCGTTAGGCCCGTCTTCTTGGCCAGGGTCTTCTTCTCGTCCGGCGTCGGGTACCGGTTCTTGGAGTAGAAGTTCTTGAGGATGGTGCGCGACCGCTCCTTGAAGCAGTACACCGTCTCCTCGCCGTCCCAGATGGTCTTGGGCAGCGGGTACTTCTTGCGCAGGCGGTACTTGTCGACGGCGCCCAGCGGCCGCTGCCGCATCTTCTCCGCCTCCCGGTAGTGCGCCTTGAACCACATCTGCTGACCAACGAGGGCTCGTCAGCTCAAAAAACACTCGCGAGAAATTAAGACACTCACGTGCTTACGCGTGGCCAGGCGTTGGCGTACCTGCTGCAGTTCCGAGTGGTACCGCTGGTCGAAGATGTGGCCCTCCAGGATCTTGTACAGGTCCTTGTAGTTGCCGTGGTGGAAGGCGACGCGGGCGCGCGCCCGCAGCACCGCCTCGCCCTGGCACGGCAGGTCCGGCGGCAGGTTGCAGAGGAAGTGCGTCAGCCGCCGCACGTTGCCCGACTGCTGGATGGCCTCGCACATGGTCGCCACCTGCAACAGTCGCTCGGTGAGCACGCCGCGGATCGCCTCGCGGACGCCGCCCGCCACCGGCCGCGCGCCGCACCCACCTGCTCCTCCGTGAAGATGCTCTTCTTGGAGCCGTGCGGGAACACGACCAGCCCCTGACTCTGCTGCTGGTGGTGCTGGTGGGCCTGCGGCTGCTGCGCGGCCGCGTAGCTGCACGAGGGCGACGACGAGCCGAAGCCGCCGGCGTACGCGTCCAGGCCGTGCAGGCCGTGGGCGCCGTGGGGGGCCGGGAGGCCGCCGTCGCTGCTGGAGTCGTTGTGGGCGGCGAGCGGCCCGAGCGGCGAGGGCGGCAGGCACGGCACGCCCGCCTGCACGCCACCCTGCACGCCCGGGTGCGAGGGGTGCACGCCTACCGCCATGGCCTGGTGCGCGAGCGCAGCGTGCGCCATGTCATCACCGCACCATCGCCTGCAACCACAACAAAATGTGTTCAAGTTTGGCGCGCCCAATGTTCACCACGGCCGAGTGCAGATCGTAGAGACGACGCGGTCCGCGGTATTCCCGGCACTCCCGCCGCCGTCGACGCGGTTCGCGAAGGAGTCGCTCTCGCGCGCTCTCGCTCTCTCTTGCAGCCCTATAAGGTACACACCATGAGTGCGACAGAGACAGAGCCAAGAGACGTCCCCCGCCTGCCGCGGCACAGCAGCGCGGTGGCGGGCACCGGCCGGTGTTTCCACTCGCACATCCTTGTTGCCGCCAGCCACTCGCTATCGCCCGGCCAACACCGCGGCCCCCGCCGCCGCTCCGTGGAGAACGCCAAGGAGTACGCTGCCGAGATGGAGCGCTCACCAAGACGGAAACAAGGAGCAGGAAGCCAACGGCGGGAAATCGTTTTGAAAAGCGCGAGGAGAACACAGAGTTCATCCAAAGGCATACGCGAACAGTGACTGGGCGCAGGGTTCACGCCAGGGGTTTGCGGCGGCAGGAGGAGAGGCAGAGGCGGGCCCGGGTGCGGACGGCGCAGTCTGTGAGTCTGTGCTGACGGCCGCCCCTCCCCGCGGCCCCCGCAGCCCCCCCGCGGCCGTGCACGGGAAGGCTTGCCTCGGCGCTTCCTCAGCGTGCTTCTGTTGATGTCCGGCGCATGGCCGTGCTGGACAGCAGCGCAGCGCCGCCTGCTGGGGCGGGGCGGGGCGGGGCCGCGGTCAGCTCCCCGCTGTCTCCGTTCCCACGGTCCGAGTACGGCTACGGCCCGCGGCGGGGCGCGGCGGGGCGCGGCGCGGCGCGGGCAGAAGTGCTTATGGACTCGGAAGCGCCGCCGGCAGACGCGCCGCGCCAAACTATGCCACGGCGGGGAGACGGACGCGACGCGCCGACACGCGATTCCCGGAAAAGGGAGGAGCGCGAGGCGCGATGGTTCCCACCGACGCGACGCGTCCGCGAAAACTGAAAGAAACGGGGCGGAGCCGGGAACGTGAGTCCCTGACAGTCCCGCGGCACAGGGGACTCCGGGGGTGTCGAGAACAGGGAGGAACGCCAATGGACGCCTGGCCGATCGGGACTTAAGCTTAACTCGCGCCCTCCGCGGGACGCTGATCACGACGCTGTTTTAATGTTTCCTCTCGCGTCCCACTCGGTGGCGGCTTCCTGTGCTCGGAGCACTGCAGCCCCCTCATTGAGGTCTCCAGGGTGAGGGCCGCGGGGCGGCGGGCAGGTGCGCCTCGCCGCGCCGCGTACCCGCCCCTCACAGCACGGCGAGCCCTCACTGCCCCGCACGGCGCGACTCGTACCCCGAAATGGTGGCTGCGGCGTCGTCGGCGGGGCCACCAGAGTCGCTGTCCTCGGTGCACTGAATGTCCTCGGCCGGCCTCGGCCACCGCGGAACACTGTAATCCAGGGGCGGTGCGCGGAGCTCCGGAGGTTTGCGGGGGGTCCTGCTGCCGGGACTCCTGACGTCCTGGTGTTGCACAGGCACTGCGCCCGCTCCGCAAGCAGGGCGCGCACGCCGTTAACCACCACGAACTGTCACTGTCACACACTTGTCACACGGGCCTCGCGTCGCGTCCCGCGCACACACACACACGGGCAGGCCGCGTCCTCACGGTTCGACGCCTCGGTTCGCACTGAATAGGCGGGGCCGGGCCGGGCCAAGCCGGGGGTCCGGCGGCGGGCCGGGCGAGGAGTTGGAGGGGGGGGGGGCAGCGACTCCAACCCTCGCTGCTGCTGCTACCGCCACGACCGCTGCAGCACGGGCGCTGGTGCACGGTGCAACTGGTGCCGGCTCGGCTCCCATCCCAGAGATGCAGCTGCTGCAGCCACCGCGCCGCCGCGGCTCTGCTCTGCCAGATCCCCCCCCCCCTCCCCCGTTGGTCCCCGCCACGCCCCCTCGCGCTCCCATTGGTCGGGTCCCCCCTCCCCGCGCGACGCCGCGGCCCGACAGGATGCACAGGATGGGCGTGTTCGGGATGGGCGCGGGGCGGGGCCAGTGCCAGGGAGCAGGGGCGGGCAGGGGCGGGCAGGGGCGCCCCGGGCTGGAGGGGGGCGGGGTCAACGGGTTTGCCCGCGGCATCTCCACAGTTCACGACCCCGCGAAGAGCGAGGAGTTCATTCCAAACTTCATCGAAGACCCCCCCCCCCCTCCCCAACCCCTCACCGCCGGCCCGTTGTCCCTGGTGTCTTTTTGATACAGTCTGAGGCAGCATCACGACCCTAACTACGCCGCAGGCGCAAATTGAAGGCGACATTCAGGATGCCGGTTTTCCCACCTTCCATTGAATTCAACATTCAGTTTCGCGATGAAACCGTTCCGGTGCCCCTTCATAGCGGCTGCGGCTGCGAGGAGGGGGAGAGCTCGCTGCTCATTCTGTGGCCCACGCAATGTGGTCCATTATGCTCCCCTCGACAAATCTGTGCGGCTGCCTGCGAAATGGCTGCGCGTCGCCCGCTTTGTTCCTTCTGTGTCTGTCTCTGTCTCTCAATCCCTCTCATTCTCTCCTCCCTTCTCTCTCGCACACTCGTCTGCGTGGACAATTTTTGATGTCAGAGGCCTGCGAGACGAAGGTTAGGTTCAATATTACTTCGTGCAAATTAAATAAGCGTGCGTTGCACCAGGTGATTCAGAAACGCCCGGCTGGACGCGTGAGGCAGAAAGAGATGGAGCTAGTGTTCTGCGGGAAATGCAAGGTGTGGTACTTTATCTCTTTGTCTAACGTTCTGTATTGCACGGTGGGTCACGGAAGGCCAGCCCTGTGCGTTTGCTCTTTTTCGGTGTAATTGGCCAGGCACAGCACCGGCGGGGGCGGCGGGGTGTGTATTCTCTGCCCGACACACACAATGCGCTACACGAGTGTACACGAGTTGTCTGCTCGGGATGTCGGGCAGGGATGTGACTGCCGCCGCGACGACCACGCGGTGCCCGTCCCAGCGCCTTCTCCGAAATCTCTGCGCCACAAAACTTTTGGGGCCCCGCGCGGAAATAATACAGAGGCGCGCAGCAAAAGCAGCGAGACACATAACACGAGCCCGTGCGAAACGTGCGCGCGCCTTTATACTGCAAAACCACACATACACATATGTACGTGTATACACGCGGCCCGGGGGCCCGGAGACCGGAGGGGGGCGCTGTCATTTTGGGGCGTCCGGGAGCACCTGGTCCGGGAGCGAGAGCCTCGAGCCGGGCACCAAGAAAAAAATAATTTGATGCCACCTTTATAGGCAGACGGACGGATTCGGGAGAGGATGTACTCCGGCCACCGCTGGTGAACAGAAGCTTTCTGCTTCCACATTTCATTATTATCTTTTTGCTCCTACAACAGTCGTTGCACAATTTGCACTGAATTTCTTCTAGTAGTCGGCAGACGTGCTTTTTGGTTAGCGGAGGTATCGACCGTCCTGCCGCGCGTGTGTGCATGTGCTGCGTGCACGCGCGTGTGTGTGTTAGTGTGTGTATGTGTGGAGTGTGCTGGCTGCCATAGGTGGCCACCGCTCCTGGCGGGGCGGGACTGACTCTGGCGCTGGTGTACGGTGACACTTGGTATGTGATGTGTCTACCGGGGGCAGGGCGGCAGGGCACTGCGTTTCACAAGGATCCCCTCCCCCCCCCCTTCCCTCTCCTCCCGTCCTCCTCACCTCTCTTCCTCCCGTATTTCTTCCGTCGTGTAGTACCATGTTATAAACCCTTCCTCGTTGTCGAGATTAGCTTTAAAGTGAAGTAGTTTAAAGTGGAGTGGAGTGGAGCCTCCGGCCGATGCCAACATAGTGCAGGCGTCGCAGCGAGCACCGACCGCATCGGGTCATGCAGGTTGCCTCGGTCATGGCCAGTCGTGCCAACCGGACCCGCCGCGTTCCGCCTCCGCGCGGCCTACAATATCTCGCAGAGAGTCGCTAAAGGTTTCATTTTTCCGTCGCGTTCCATGCCAAAAGTCAACAGCGACCGCACCGCCTCGCAAACCGCTGCGAGTGGTTTCGAGCCGAGCCGCGCGCGACGCGAGCGGCGGCCAGAAAGACGAGACGCCTTGTCACTGCAGCCTTCATGCGTTCTCTCATTCATCCGCGCTCTCGTTCATTCGACCATTCATTCTACAATGATCGCGGGAGGCGGCCGCTGCTCTGCCGCCGGGGTCATAACATTCGGGGACGTGCCTGGGGGACCCAGGGAGGCCACAACACGCCGGCTGGGCGGGCGGGCCGCCGAAAGCGCTTTACGGCGTGCCCCGGCCCGTGCTTACGGCGCTGCCGGTGGCTGCCGGCTCAAGCGGCGCCGCTTCAAAGGGCGTCCGGGCGTGCGAATAAGGCCCCGGCCCGAAAAAGACTGTTAGGCTCTCGCACTTGTTCGGCGGCAGCAGGGCGCGGCGCGGCGGGGCGAGGGGTACCCCACTGCTTCCAGTCAGTGTACGCCTTCCAGTCCAGTCACTCTCCAGTCAGACTCCAGTCAATTTCCAGTCGGACACGTCGTGCGGTTACAGTACCGGGAGCGCACAGCCGTTTCACACCGATGCTTGGTAGCCGCGTGGTTAGCGAGTCCGGCCGGCGAGTGGCTGGTCGGATGTTCAACTCTTTGCCGGTCCGTGCGTTTTTTCTGTCGGCTCAGTTAAGGCGACGGTGTTTGAAATACCGGGGGCGCGCTGCCGCCATCATCGCTGCTCTGTGGCCGTATGGGCAGGGTGGCTGATCAGAGGGCGAAAGGTCGTGGGTTCGAGTCTGGCCAGTTCTTCAAAATTTTTCTTGTGTCTGCGCTTGGAAGACAGAGGGTAAAATATACTTCCGAACGTGGCGGTGGTATGGCTGTCTGAACGGCCGTGCGCGCTGCGTCACTGAGAGATGTAAGCGTTGGGTTTCAACTTGAAGATTCCCGCAGCACGGTCGGGCTTACCCCCGTTCCCGGGTCCGAGGTTCTCTCGGTCGCCCGGGGTTTCCGGCGGGGGGGCTCTGTGTCTACCAAGGAAACTTGGTTCGGAGACTCGGGTGTATGCTACGGGGGTACCTAGGGTTCGGTACCTTCGTTTTCGCTCCCTGTGAATCTGGCAGACGAGGACACGCCGTCGCGACTAGGGTTCGTCGTGAAGTACAGCAGCTTCGGCTGTGTACGATATAGGAAAGCCTACCTCCCCCCCAGTCCGCTCGGGAGTGGCCGCAGTGCCACAGACCAACCAGCCAGTCGAAGGGAGTTGATTCCGGAAATCTGGCTGGCGGAGGGGGTTACATTGACCGTTGCGGAAGCGTGCCCCTGAAAAAGGCCGCTGCGTTGTGCCCGTGTCTTAGCGGCGGTCGATACCTGGTACACCGGTTCCCATTCGAACACCGAAGTTAAGCAGGAGGGTTCCAGGCGGAGGCCTGGGACGAGGTAGTGCCCACCCATTTTTGCAATTTCTTTTCATAAGCATCCACATATTTCTAAGCGAAACAAAAATATTTTCGTTTTGAGTTTTGGTCACGGTAGGAATGACTTTTTAACCTACTTTAGGGTGGGTAGCAGCTCAGAACACAGAAACCATAAATGATCGCAAAATTTTCATTCCAGTCAATGGAAAAGTCGGGTCCAGTCACCAGTCAGTGTGCACCCGTCCGCGAACTGAGGCCCCCCTCGCGGGGGCTGCTCCTCTGAAACCCGATCGCGAGCCGGTAGCGGCCGCGTCCCAAGGTGGCCAATTAAACTGGCCCGGGGCCGCAGCCGCAGTGCTATGCAGGAGGGCCCCGCTGCTCCGCACTCGCGGAGAGCGCCGCGGCCCGGCCGGAATATGTACTACAATCAGGCAGCCGCAGCCGCCGTGCGTCCAGATCCCCGAAGCTCGAGCGATCGAGATGAAGTAATTACTCGGCACCAAGCCGGCTCGTTACCCACCCCTTCGGCTGGAGCCGGGCTGGAGCCGGGCTGGAGCCGGGCTGGAGCCGGGAGGCCGGACCCGCTGCCGGCGCGCCCACCCCGCAGGAGCATATGTTGCGAATGACGGAGTGTCCCCGGGGACGCTGCCGCCGCTACCGCCGCCGCTGCTGCGCTGCCGCTGAGGAGGCGGCGGTGGCGGATGAAAGATAACACCCCCGCGTGAAGTGTGGTGATTTAACAACGGCATTGTACCAATTAAATTTTATCACTGAGCCTGCGGGGGGCGCGGGGCGGGGAACAGCGGAGCGTTGGAAACACCCCCGCGGCCACCGCGGTGTGGCGGTCACGGTGTCACCGTCTCACCTCAGATACATTACAGGAGCTGCCGTGCTGGACTGTCTTATATTGTGCCGCGGCCTGCTGGAGCGGAGCGCCAGCCCCATGAGGCACATCAACACGGGAGGGACAAAAAAACAAGCGAAGGACGCAAACCCTGCTTAGAGACATTTGTCGAGAGGTGACAGGCGGGAGGGGTGAATACTGTGGTCGTACGCTCACACCACGGTGCCGAACCCCAGTCAATGCAACAAAAGGCAAAGTAAAAAATAAAATAAAAAGATTCAATTAAAAAAATGTACTGTACCTCTAGTCACAAAAATACTTGTGCGTGCTTTGTCGGCGCGTAGAAAAATTCTTGAAACGTCAGGGGCACACACGCCCACAAATACAGGCACAGCGCGTTCCAGTCAAAACGAATGCGTGGCAGAAAAAAAAAATAACTGCGTGCCATAAATTTGGGGACAAAAATAAGAACGTCAGAGTGAAGGGAGGTTCGTCGTTGGATTTTTTTAAAAAGGGTCTCTGAGAGCCGAAAGGGCGCAAGTGTGTGTCAGGGGTCCGCGTGCGGGGGTGGAGTGCAATGGACCGTTGTTCTCGCGGTGTGTGTAGGTGTGTGTGTGTGAGAGAGAGTTTTTCTTGTCTCGCAGATGTATTTGCCCTGCTCGCGTGAAACTGGACACACATCGTGCTACGGTGAAGATGGCCGACCTCGAGCGGCTTGCGACACCCAAGTGCCCGCGATTTGCCACCGTTTTGCGCGGGGCGCGCGGCACAAGGCCGCACCGCCTTGCATGCCGCGCGCTACTTTGGGTGCCAACAGTGGGCGTCTCTCTGTGACATCCGATCCAGGCCCTCGGCTGCCCCGGCTGCCTCGGCACGGCGTTGGCGCGCCTCTGGCGCTTCTGTCTCGCCGCGCCCCGCGAAGCTCCGCCCACGATCCACGCGGCCCCCACGGCTAACCGTCCTCCACTCGCGGGGGGAGGGGGCCTTCGGTGCCATGACCTTGCGACCCCGAGCCAATGCCGTCCAAATGTCAGGAATAGAAGACTCCCAATGCGAGGCTATCTGTAAACGGAAACCTTGTAGAAGCAGAACAGAAACACACTCTGCCTGTGACTGTGTGCGCATCAGAGAGTTTTCAAATTTTCAGGCCAGCCATTCCCACGAAAGCGCGCTTGTTGTGTCCGCGCTTGGTGGTGGCGGTGGTATCTGATCACCGCGCGCGCGCACACACACGCACACACACGCACACACACACACACGCACACACACGCACACACACGCACACACACGCACACACACACACACACACACACACACACGTTGCCGGGCGGTGCTGCGCGTGGCGCTTTCCAGAGCCTGCCAGGAGGGTATCACACACGCCGCGAGTTTTGCTCCTTTTCCGTCTCTCTCCGTTTACCCTGGGCAGCCTTTAGCCCTGCGGGTGCGACAGAGATGGAGCAGGGCTGCGGCGAGCGGCAGCGTCGCCCTGCGGAGGCAGTTGTTCGAGGGCAGCTCATCTCGCATGGCGGCACGGGAGATCATGTTCAGAAACACTCGGAGACGTGTGAGGGAGGGAGCAGGAGAGAAACAGAGAGAGAGAGAGAGAGAGAGAGAGAGAGAGAGAGAGAGGTGGGATTCGGCCGCGGCGTCTGGGCAGGAAACGGAAGCGGGGAAGTAAGTCATCTTCCTTTCATTGCGTGCGTTTCCTTGGGAAAATCTAAGGCGCGTCTCCAGATCACGATGCAAATAGGTCTGAGCACGATCGTGGAGCGAAACAATTGTTTGACTCAGTATCTAAGTTTGTGTGTCGCGAACTCCGCCGCACGCCGAGCTTCGGGTTGCCTATCCAAGACGGCGGGTTCCACCGCCCTGGTCGGACTGCTGTGTGCTTTGTGATCGACCGAAAATAACGAGGCGCCTATGTCGTTCCACAATCGCCGCGCCCCGCCCCGCCTCCGCTGGGTCTATAATTAACGGAGCAGGGCCCGTCGCATACGGCGCACGCCGCCGCCGCCGCCCTCGCTGGCGATGCCCTTCTCGGGACTTTTTGCTTGTCGGGCCACCGCCTTGCGTTGGGACCGCCGCCGTGCCGCGCCGCGCCGCCCGCTCTTTAGCAGCAAAATATATTTCTAGCGCCCCCTAACCCCCCTCCCCTAACCCCAGGACCAAAGGACCAGAGGGAGGCGACAGCAGGGAGGCCCGCCAGGCCAGTCCGTCAGCAACTTGTCCGTGCGAGCATCCGCCTCAATCGGCAGCGTGGCAGATAACTGTGAGGAGCGCGGCACGCACCGCGCCGGGGCGCCCCGCTGCTACTTGTTTGAGGTTCTTCTTGACTGCCGACGCCACGCCTCGTCGCGGTGGTGGTGGTGGTGGTGTCGGTGTCGGACCCTCAACCTCAACGCGCCGCCGCTGGTGCGTGAATCACTTCCTCTGGCCGCGTCTGTCGTCGCCGTAGCGCGGCAGGCCGTGGCGGGCCGTGGCGGGCCGCAGGCACCGCAGTGCTGCCACACTCCGGCCGCCGCCGAGTCGCGTTTTGTTTTGTTTACACGCCGCCGCGACCGTGGCGGCGGGCGGCAAGGCATTTGATTTCTCTGGGCCGCCGCCCCTTGCGAGGTTCGTCGGGTTGCGTCGCCTGCTCTGCAGCGGTGCCGCGCGGACTTCTTGGAGAGAGGCGGCGGCGGCGGCGGCGGTGTCGACGGTCCGGACCGAGACAAAAATGTGCGCGGCGTGAGGATTCTCCCGTTGCCGCCGGAGGGGAGGGAGGGAGGGCGGGAGGGGGCCGGTGGCCGCATTAACGCTTGTGATAACAGGGACGGCTCCAGTTTCCGTGCCGCCCCGTAAACCCCTCCGGCAAAGGGCCACCCTGCCGGCGGCTGCGAGGCCCCACTGCTGCTGCCACCCCCGCCGCCGCCATCCCTTTGAGACCCGGCTTTAATAAAGCCAAACATCCCCTTATGTGGCGCTCAATTTAACGATTTAACGACCGAGTACCCACCCACCTCACACGTCGCCCCTCCGCTCACACTATGACCGCCTGGAAAAAAAAGAAGAAAATTCGCTTACTGTATAAGGGAGGTCGGGATAAAACCTGTGGGTCCCCTCTGTAACTCAACAAGCGTATTTTCATGATCCGGGAGCCGCTGCGCTGCTCGGACAGTCAGTCACCAAGCGTCGCACAACGACGCTCCTGTTGCCAATCAACTTTTTCAACTCAAACTATAAAGTGGTTTCCGTGCGGGCGTTTTTACGACATATCTTGGCTGCACCGGCCGCGGCAGCGCGTAGTCCTCCTTTCTTTATTTGGTTTTTTCTCTCCCCCGAGTCCCGCTTCTCCCTTGTTCACTTTTAATCATGGCATTGTGTCTACGGGCGGCCGCGCGGCATGTGTGGGCCTTATCTGGCGGCGTCATCGTCAACAACCCTTGCCTCTTCACGCCCTCCCGGCGCGCCGTCCGCCTCACTGAGACCGGCCATGTCTCCGCCGTCATCGCAGATAGGGTTGAAGAAAAAAAACACAAACAACTAAAGAACAACAAAATAGCTGTGAAAGAGAGGAACTAATGGGCCGCCTGGTTTAACGGGATTAGCGCTCACTGTCTCCGGCAAAACTTTGGCAAATTACGCGCGTGTGTGTGTGTGTGTGTGAGAGAGAGAGAGAGGGGGGGGGGGGAGACGCGGCGTGCTTTTGTGCGAGGGCGCTCATGCGGAGCAAGGGGTGAGCGCGCTGCAGCAGCAAGGTGCGTGCCTGGGGGGGAGGGGAGCGGCGCGCTGCAGCCGGGGGACAGTGTCCCAGAGCGCCGCGCGCGCGCACACACACACACACACACATACACACGTGGGCCACACGTGTCCGACTGACGACGACAATGGCACCGGGCGAAAGGGCTTAATTGGGAGGTCATCTGAAAGGGTTGGGGGTGGGGGTCGCGGCTGCGAGGTTAGGTTCAGATTTGTGTAACAAACGTTCTCTGACGTGTGGCATTACTCCGCGCCTCAGTACTCTCTTACTGTAGGAACAAGCGATCTCACTTTTCGGAATCCTGCGGGCCGAACCCGACTCGGGAAAATGTTTTGTGCGTCTGCTGGGCTACTGGGCTTCTGCTGCGCGCTGCACTACGCCGCCCACAGGCAGGGAGAACAGCCTACAGGTGGCAGCGTGGTGCGGGGCGCCGCCGCCGGTGTCGCGTGGCCCCGGGCCGCCGCCGCCGCCGCCCCCGCCGTGCGCCGGCCACGTGCACGGCCGGGTCAGCCCCAGTCAGCCCCTCCTAACTAATGGCGGCGGCGGCGGCGGCGCCCTCACCTAAACCTTCTACTCTTTTCATCGGCATTTTTCGGGCGGGCGTCGCCAGTTGGAACGCTCACCACACTCGCCCAATTTTTTCTCCAGCAGTTTTTTTTGGAGCGCACAAAAAAATAATATGTAATTATTTAGGATCGTCGTATGGCCCCGCGTGCCGTTAAAATGCATGGGGTCGGCACAAGGTTGCGCTGGACGAGCGAAAAAAATGAGTAAAAAAATGGTGTAAGGTGTGGGTGGGTGCATGTGTTGTGAGGAATGTTAGGGACGCACGACGCAGCGGCGCGCAGTAACCACTCGTTATCGCAACTGATTTACTGCCGTGGCCGCGCACATCACCAAACTCGTCTAAACGTACCCTAAACTCGGCCTCAATTCGCCTACACTGACCTAAAGCCGGACAGCGGACAGGGCCACCAGCGCGGTGGGTACGCCCGCGGCCAGCCTTCCTCTTATGGGTTTTGTTTCGCACTTGCCGAAAGGGGCTTATATGCTGGAGGACGGAGGTTTTCTTCTTGTTCGGCGGCGGCGCGCAGAAATGAAAAGCACGTCGTAAAAAAACAAAGGACCGACACAGGAAAAGGGTGAGAGGGAAAGAGAGAGAGAGAGAGAGAGAGAAGAGAGAGAGAGGGGGGGGGGGGGACGTGGCGCTGTGACCACTGGGACCTACGTCACGGGGATGTGCCCGCGGCGTGTCAGCGGATTCCAGCCCTTCCGTCTGGCCGCCGCGGGCCGTTGGGCCCCCGGGCCCCTTGGGCCCCTTGACCGGCCGCCCCGCGGCCCCTGACTCCCCGCAGCGGCCATGGCGGCCATTGGGCCTCCGGAGTTCTGTGGAACCGGAGCACCGTATCGGTTTTCATCGCGGTGACTAGATGTAAACAATTCATTTGGGATTTTTTGATTCACATTCTCTTGCACTACTCCTTATTAAAGTTGATTTTTCCAGGGGGGGAAAATCGGCAGTAATTCGCAAAAAAAAGGTACTTTTTCAGAGACAAGCGAGAAAGTGTTGGCTGCAAAACTACAATTTCGTGAGGAAAACTATTTTTCAACGAATACCCAGCATTCCGTTTACGTACTCGTTTCCAAGACATCATCGCCAAAGTCGCGGCGTCGAAATTTCGTCGCGCGGTGATTCCCGCGAATGTTTGCGTCGTCTTCTTTCCCCGTTCCCACGTTCGGACAGACACCAGCTCCGCGCTGCTCCGGCTCGCAGGTGCATCCTGCTGACAACTGCGAATCGTAGGTGTGACGCCTTCTCTGTTGTTGCTGCCCTCTCTCTCTCTCTCTCTCTCTCTCTCTCTCTCTCTCTCTCTCTCTCTCTCTCTCTCTCTCTCTCTCTCTCGTTCTCCGTCCCCGCGCGTCTTCTTTCCGCCTGCGTCCCCGCCCAGCACAAAAGCTTTATACGGAAAAGAAAGATGAATAAATAAATATGTGTACGCCTCCGCTAGATTTTGGTTTTTTTTTTGCTCGCTTTTTCATTTGTCCGAGTGAAACCGAGACGCGGTGCTCGTGACTGCGAACGTCAGTGTGTGCACTGCAGTGCTGGTCCAGGCGTTATACGCCTACTCGGTCGGAGGTCATCCCCCTCCACCTCTCTCTCTCTCTCTCTCTCTCTCTCTCTCTCTCTCTCGTGCTATCGCGGGGTCGGAAGTGAGACAGATCACAAGCGCGCGCACACAGCGCGTTTTCTCCCGCCCCCTTGCGGTATCTCATGACGCCCCGTGGACCCGCTGCTCTGCTGCGTGCTGCAACAACCTGAGCCAGCAGACGGCGACGCTGCTGCAAGAAAGTGTTACGGAAAGGTGAAGACTTGAGCCGAAAGAAGACGTTTCGTCGTCCGAGAACGGCAGCAGCAGCAGCAGCAGCAGCGGGGACATGCTAGGGTCGGTAATCTGTGGGGCGCTCTGAGAACTGGTCCGCACATCTCACAGAAACACAGGTGGCGCGGCCGCGCTGCCTGCTGAATGGCGAACGCTGCTCCTTCCATTTTACACCTCCGCGCTGCTGCCGCGCTGCTCCTTCCTTTTTTATCGATTTCTCACAGTAAGGCGCTGGCGACAAGATTATGCTCTCATTGTGCTCTCTCTCTCTCTCTCTCTCTCGTCGAGTTCAGGGAAGAGGCGTTGCGTCTGGGTGTGTTTTGGGGGCTAATTCCACTCGACAAGCTTGTACACAATGTACTTACCTGTCGGACATGTGCGCGGGGGAGGCTGGCTGGAGGGGAGGAAGGAAGAGGAGGAGGGGAGGACGTCAAGGACCTCCTCTTCTTTCCGTGAAGTGGTTTGCTGATCTGCTATATGAACTGTTTGCGACGTGGAGCACCCCCAGCCCCCGCGCGGCTCTCACTGCCGACTGTTTGACGCGCACACAAAGCTAATGCTTTTTAATACTTTTCCACACCAACACCTCAGCAGCAGCAGCAGCAGCAACTCAGACGGATCGAGGGGGTGAGCGGACGACGGCGGACAAATTTGTCGCGTCTTGACCCTCGATACTCGATCCGCGACGGGTGTCGTTCTTAGCGCGCGGGTGCCCGCCCGGCCCGCTGCACTGGGCACCGCCACCCACCCGTATAACCTTCTCATTTGATTCCCTGCTTGCTCCACCGCGACAGTTCATTTCTCGCGGCAGTATGAGAATAATGTAAAGCTGCGGTGCAGCGGGAGCAGCGCCGCGACGACCACGCACTTTCCCACACGGGTCGAGCACTCGGGTAGGCGCTGCTGCAGCAGCAGCAGCAGCAGCAGGGGCTGTGTGCTGGCTGTCGCCTCCCCAGATCTGAATCTGTCAGCAGACTTATGATGGTCTTCCGCTGTGATTCGCAGAAGGAGCCAGCGGGCTGAACAGCGCAGGAGCCGCAGCTGCAGCAGTAGCAGGCGGGAGGCAGTGGCCGCACCCCTCCACGGCGGGGGACAACTGCTCTCATCACATGCAATGGATTAACCGCTATGCTGTCACATTGACACGCCGAGGACAAGAGGATGGCAGGTGAGGGCCACCGCCTCCCCTCCCCTCCGTCCATCCCTCCCTCCTCCCCCATTATCCTAGCTCTTACAACCCTTCCAGGAGCCATGTGTGTGTGTGTGTGTGTGTGTGTGTGTGCGTGTGTGTGTGTGTGTGTGTGTTTCGAGCGACACGGTTCCCTTGCCATTTCGTACGTGTTCTCCTCGGTGCGGGCGGCGTTGCATAACCCATCTGCGGCAATGTTATTTCCCCTCAACACCGTTTTCATACCACTCCAGATTTTTTTTTTTGAAAATCCGATATCAAATTTTGTTTTTTCTAGAAAATAGATAATATACGAAGGCCCAGATTCCCCGAACGAGGTGTCGGGTGCGCGGCGCGCGGTGCGTGCGGCTGCCAGCCGTGCAGATCCTCGATCCTAATCAACACGGCAGTAGCCGTGTGTTTGTCGCCGCGGGCACCGCAGCGGCGCCGATAGCATCAGAGGGGGTGCTCAGCAGCAGCGGGCTCAGCAGCGGGTCCGGCCGGCCGTGTTCGGCGAACCGCGCTGTATTAGCCGCAGTATATTATCATTAGCATCACTGCGGCAGTTTGTCGGAGGTGGTGGGCCGCGACGCGTATGTCCACAGTCGTACTGTACACTACACTAGTGTACCGACCAGCCGCATGTGGCGTGGCCATCGTGTGTCGCTGGCCCACTCAAAGGGGGGAGTCAGTCAGCGCGCCGTGTGACCGTGGAAATCAAACGACGGGCGTGTGTGTGTGTGTGTGCAGCGCCGCCGTGCACCGCCCGCTCGGATTACGCGCCGTCATTACGCGCGTCACACGCGTGCCGCAGTTGACGGATCGGCCGGCAGGGGGCGCCCGGCTGCGCCCGGCTCGCCCCGCGAGAGGTGTGTAAGCGTGTAATCTCTAAATGGCTCCCCAGCGGCGGTGCGGGCTGCGCGGGCCGGCTGCACGGCGACGCCTTTTCCCTCCCCCTGTGTAATGCGCATGTCCACGAATCACGTAACGCCAATCGCTAATAGAATAATTTAGACAAATTATAGAAGAAGTTTATGGCCGCCGGAAGTGCGTGGCGTGGTGGGGAGACGAAATTAGACAAAATTCGTTGACGCCAAAATTTCTTTATTGTTGTTCATTTTCAGCATACATCCCGTTGGTGATGGGTTGAATGATATCACACCGATTTCTTTATTCGTTGATTGCAATTTGTTGTTTTTTGTTACGTCATAACTATTTTTTTTAACATTTCGCTACAAACTAAAAGAACACAACAAGAACAATTTAGCTCACATTCGTACAGACAAGCCAGCAAATCTGGGGCCACATGGCCTCTGGCGCTTTGTGTCTGTTCTGTTACCAGACTGCTTTGTAACGAAATGTTGATGGGGTTTTCCGCACACTCTGGGAGGCGAAGCCGAATTGTCTCGTCCGTAACCATTTGGGTAGCTCATACATAAATTGACACAAGTACACGCACACACACATGCACGCATAAATACACACATGCGCCCGCACACACACACGCACACACTCAGATTTCCAGGAACACGATCACAAAATTTAGTTATCCTCGCATAAAGGTAGACAAAATTATATAATTAAAAGTTAGATCTCCTCTGTCCTCTCGAATGCTCAAATGATCACAACCGAGAGCGTTTAGCATGATGAGACACAGTAATTAATTGATCTTTTCAGTCCATAATTTGACAATAATCTTTGCTGGTGATTAGATTTCGCTTGCAGAGATGAGGCAGAGGGGATGTACAATAAGATTCTTACGGAGTGCCCGGGTGAAAAGTCAATAAGGTGCAAATGACAACGTTATGAGATGATGAGAGAAAGGTGTGACACAACCGAGACGCAACGCGAAAAGTTCATGGCTACTTGTATTTCCTCGGTAGACCACGAACTAACGAAATGTGTCCTTGCCACGTCTACAGCCTACACTTTGGCACAAGATGTGTGAACGGTGCGGGAAAACGCAGAAGGAAGAAGAATGCGTGGTGAAAATTTCATTTTCTAAAAAAGTGAGCCGTAGTCGGCCATTTGACAATGCAGAGGACGTTCAAATGACTCGTATTTACTTCCGCGTTCTCAGCACCACCTTCGTTCATTTGAACGCCGCTCAGCTGACACATTGAAGACCCAATGACACCTACTAGAAGCAGAGGCACTCCGTAAATTGAAATTACAAACATGCTTAGCTAAGCATAACGATATACGGGAAACTTAGTCTAGATAAATATTTACATTTATGATATACTGGCGGAAGACATTTGACTGTTTCTAAAATAACTTCCAACGTGCTGAGGGTCTGCAGTGTTTTGAATGTGTCGGGTACGATTAAGCAGCCCTCCATGTGTTACAATGGGATATGAAGACAGTACCGTCTGGGTCGCCAAAGTCAACGTCACACACCGTCATTAGAGTATGTGCTCCCTCTAACACACACGTTACATCACAAGCCAAAAACGAGCACATCAGTAGCATAAAGGGGAAATGTTCAGATAATTAATTTGTACACTAGGTACAGTTTGCATGGAGTGATCTGTGATATCACGCACACACTCTCTGGTGTACATACACGCACACACGATACATGGAAATAAATACTGTAGATAGCAAAATTGCTACGCACCTAATAATACATATACGTATTTTATACGATTCAGCGATGGCTACCATGTAGGAACAGCTGTGCGCAAGGGGGTGTGTCCCAAGCTCAGCTCCCTGACCAACAGCCGCGACGCGTACGATGTGTTGCCTACCCTCCCGGCGGCGGCTGCCGCAACGCGACCCATAGAATCTCCCTCCGTGTCGCAGGAAACTGCAACTGGGATACGCCCCTTGATTTTCGAGGTAATGCTTCAGGGAAGATTACGAACTGCCCCTCCATTTATGGTAACTTTTAACGGCACTTAGCATGACTTTTCTGCCCTCCCTGGCACGAGGCCTATGAATGAAACCTAGAGCTACGACTTATTCGCCACGGCAGACAAGGAGTGTCTGTCCGTGGCGATACGGTTCTGTTGGGTCTGCGGTGGTGCACTTCGACGCGCTAAGCCTAAACTAATTACTTCACAACTTATCGCCATGAGGGAGAGAGGGTCCTCTCCTTGCCGATACCGCTTTCACGTGACAACCACACCAATCTTTTTTTTTCCTCAGGTAAAATAACATCTGTTTTAAAAATAAATCTAACGGCTACGAGCCAAGGAGCAGGGCAAGCTCTGTCAGTTGTAGCGCGCCTGCCTGTCCCGGCGGAGGGTAACCTAAAGTAGGACTTATTCGCCTCAGAGGACTGGGGAGTCCCTCCGCAGCGATACGGTGTGGATATCACTTTTTGCCAATCGATTTCGGACACCAAATATTTGGCGAGACCTAATCTAAACTCCTCCCCTCAGGGATATTTATAGTATATGGCACTTCTATGTCTAGTTTCCTGAGATATTTCTTTTCCAAAGAATAATGAACTAATTTCTCTGCGGAATTATTTGGTGTTTGATCTGTCGGCTGCTGCCAGAGCGCATGGAAGCGTTTTCTGACGTCTCGTGAAAACTAGGACTAGGGTAATCTATTAAATTCGTCGTTCGTGACATTTCCTGGAACGGGCAGCATGAAACAGATAAACCGTTGACCACATCTAACTGTACAGTTCTATAGAAAATTATGTTGGAAAGTCGATCTTTAGTTGACAGAACTTTCCAACGTTTACACACTAATAAGATTTGACCGTACCGGCGCCCTGCCTTGAATAAGGCAGATCCGAAATGCAAAAACAAATTATAAACAACCAAAAATCTTACATCTCTAGTGTACTTATCACTAGAAATGGATCGGCCATCCTTGTGGCATTTAGTCCATTTCAACGCTACTGATTGCGGCTCGTTTCACGCTCCATATGAGAAGAAAACTCATACATCATAATTCTAAGTCACAAAAAAATAGAAATATATCTGCAGCTCCATTTAGCACCAATAGTTTTGCTATGCTATAGATTGCCCATAGATACAAAGAAGCTCTCTCTCACCCACACGCGCCAGCATTGTCCTCGAAGAGCGTCCGTACGATTAGTCTTCGCCTACATGGCGCCGGTTGGGTAGGCACCCCAACTTCTGCCTGCGCAAGTGTCGCACGGGGTGACGCACCCCAACAGGCGCCGGTTTTCGCGGTTCTCCGTGGGAAGAAATATGGACACGCTTGTTGGACAATTACCGATTGAGAGGGAGGAGCAGAACCTACGCCGCGGCGCCGCCGTGCGAGCGCGAAATGTTGGTACCTCTGTGGCGTCGCCCCTACCGCCGCCCTCTCCATTTCCCACAAAAACGTAAACATGAACCGTAATTGAGAAAGAAAATATAAAGTAGAGAGAGAAATATGCTACATAATATCACTAGAAATGGCTTTGTGTCCTTTTGGGATAAACCATTTCAACACTACACAGGTTAGGCACACAATCCAGGCATGACCCAATGAGAGCATTTCTCTCAAATGAGGACTAAAAATCTAAGGACACCCGTAAACGAGGGCAAGTGCTACTCATAAGTATATATACAACACGCATATGCCATTAAACATAGACCATGTATACCATTAAAAAAAGAAACTTATCAACGGAAAATGCGATTTAAAAATCTACCCGGTCAATATGTGCTCATTTTTTGCTTGATTAGGAACGTGTGCGAATTCATGGTATCGATGCATTTTGACAATTTCTCTCGTATGCGTTGACTTTGGCCAGTTTGGTCATGCGACCCTTCAACTGTAAGGCAGTCCCAAATCGCTCGAATACATTCTGAGCCATCAATAATGCCACTTTGCACTTGATGCCACACTTTCATCATCCAGACTTCTATACAGCCCTCTTGTTGATTGTTTTACCCCCTTGATTTTTAAGGCTCCTGTCCAATTTGAAAATTGAAGCGCAATATTTTGCGCGACAGAAGTCACTATGTGGGGAATATATGGGCTGGGCGCTTCAATACATACGCCGACTTAGCAGGACTATGAAGCGAAATTGACACAAAACCGTCAAGTCAAATGAAGTCGATAATGGACTCGGGGCAGTAGCAGCAAAAACACATTGTGGATTAAAAAGGCACGGCCCTACGATATGCCGTAAGAGAAGGTTTCTGCAGGCCGGCAGCGCTGGCAATGACAAGTTTCGGAAGGTGATAGTATTTCCTTGTTGTAAAGATAGCATAGCAATTCTCAGCTCCGTGGATGGGATATGTTTGATGGTCAATTCCAGCAGGACGCATCCGCGACTCCTCTATCAAAAGACCGTGGAATTGTCGATGGTGACAGACGCGAACCGGAAACTCTTCGTTCGATTGCGACGGATGGGACACGCTCCGATTGAAGCCACCACGTTCCTTTTTTTAAAAAAAAAAATGACGTGGGCGCGTCCGCCGAGCGGCCGGTGGTGCCGAACACCGCCGTGTTGCTGCTCTACTCCATGGTGTCGTACTGCACCTTCTTGATCTTGAAGTACCTGAAGGCGCCGTAGCCCGAGATGGTGCACAGCACCACGATGGCGAGGGTGCTGCCGACGGCGATGGGCGCCGTCTCGTCCCGGAAGGAGGCGCCGCCGGGCGTGCAGACGAACTCTGCGGGGCCGGAGGAGGTGGTGAGTGCCGTCCTAACCTAACCCCGCCCCCCGCCGCCCGCACCGCACTCACCTGGGCCGAACTCGCCCCTCCGGAAGATGAAGGGCTGCACCCGGACGTCGCGCATCTCGAGCCGCACCGACACGTCGCCGTTCACCATGTCCACGGCCTTCTCCTCGTTGGAGCACGAGTACGACTTGCCGACGGGCGTGAAGAAGAGCTGCAGGCTGCGGGTCTTGGGCTCCAGGCGCAGCTTGCGGCCTGCGGACGCCAGAAGGGGCAAGGGTGTGAGCGGGCGGGCCCCCTGCTGCCTGTAGGCCGGCACTTACCCCTTCGCTGCTCCCCAACCTACCTGGCTTCTTGATGTGCTCAAACACCTTGGTGTTGCCGGTGTCCACCGTCAGCTCGGTCTTCTCGATGTACCACCGATCGCCGCCGGGGGTCTAGAAGCAGATAGTGTTGCGCCAGCGTTAGAGGCGGGAGGAGGGGGCGGGGGCGGACAAGTGCTGCCACCTGTTGGGCGGGAGCGGCGGGATAGCAGCCCCGCGGCGCGGGGTAGCGCCGGCCCTCCGCACGGGGGTCTATCCGGCCTGCGGGTGGAAGGGGTCAGGGGTCACGCCCCAGGGGGGGGGGGCGGAAGTTGCGACACCCCCCCCCCTCTCCCCGCGCTCCCCACCGCTGCCGCGTTGCGCGGCCCACCCCTACCTCCCTGTTGACATTAGGGCGGCGGCGCGCGCTTACCTTGGTGAAGTAGGTCGACCACTCCATGTCGTTCCACGACACCACCAGCATGGCGTCGTCCCCGCTGCCGCAGTCGCCCGTGACCTTGGCGTTGTTCGGGATGAACATGTCCTTCTCCTGGAACAACAACAGAGAATGAACGGCCGCTTGACTGCTCGCCCTTTTGCCAGATCTGTGGGGTCGTTGCTGATGATACAGTAGGGTGTTCCGGGGGTTCTCAAAGCGGAAGTGGCGAAGACGCAAGGGCTTCTCGCCGTGCTATTCCATCAGTTCAACACCTACACCTCCGCGATGACCACGGGCGACAACCCACGAGCACCTCAAGGCCCGCCGCCGTAACTCAGGCGTCGTCGTCGTGGCGTTGGTGGACGTGGTGGTCCTCCGCCGCGGCCGCCAGACGGACGGACGGAGAAGGGCGAAAGGCATCGCCGTCCGTCCAGCCCGGCCAGCCTTGAGTGGACGCAGCAACAGCCGTGTGAAATTGCTTCCCCCGGGTAATCCCCTCCCCACGCCCGGCCGGGGGAGTTGCCAGGAGTCCGGCCGGCCTCTTGGCGCGCCACGGAGCCCGACGCGGCCGACACACGTGGCGGCATCCCTCGGCTGGTATTGAATCCCCCCTCCCCTCCCTCCTCCACCCTCCCACCGAAGCCCCGCGACGCCACGGGTGTAATCACTGGAGAGAGTTATCGCCTCTCGGCGCCCGCCTGGCCGCCGGTGGCCGCCGCTGGCCGTGGCCTTCGGGGTAAAGCCGCGCTGTAATCACGCCCACGCCCGCTCCGCCACGCCCCGCCACGCCCCGCCACGCCGCCGTTGTCCCACGCACGGCGCGGGGATGAAAAGTTCGTCAGACAGAAAGCCCCGCCCCACCACGGCAGCGCCAGCAGTGCTCTGTGGCGAGGCCGTCACACTTACCGCCTGCTCCTCGTGGACCGTCGTGAACTTGATGACGAGCAGGGCGTCCACCTTGAACAGGATGCACGCGCTCCCCCTCGAGTCCAGCAGCTTGTAGATGGCGGTGTTGGCGTCCACCACGGGCCTGGCTGCGTGGGGGACCGAGAGCCTTCAGGTTAGTCGGTTAATAGACAAAGAGTTTTGAAATTCTGATTTAGAGATAGATAAAGGGTTAGCGGCAGAGACAGGGAGGGGAGCGCCTGCTGGGTAGGCCGCCGCGGCGTGTGCACGCAGGCGTGCGCCGCGGGCTGGCCTACCCAGCGCGGCGTCCCCGTGGCGCCGCACCGGCGCACTCACCTGTTGTCTTGACAGCGACGGCCTTGGGCGGCTTGGTGGGCGCCGCCTTCTGGTTCTCGGCCGCGAGCGGTACCTGCGCCCCGGCAGACACGATTAATCACAAAACCGCCCCCGAGCAGCCCCAGCAGCCCCAGCAGCGCAGCGGGGAAATTAATGTTGTTGCTGTGCCCTTATGCGGCCGCCGGCGTTTAAATACGCGACCGCGGGGCGGCGCGCTGAATAATTGAGCGAGAGCGTGAGGCTCTTCGCGGGGGGCCGGCGGGGGCGGCGCGGGCGGCGGGCGTGGGAACCGGCGGGGGCGGTGCGGCGGCCGTGCGGCTGGCGTCGCCTCCCGCCCGCGCCGCGCCGCGCGCATCGGGCTGGTCTAGTCTAGGTGGCTGCGGGGCGGCGTCACAGAGCACCACAACAAGGGCCTTACCGTGATGGGGTCCGTCTCCTCCTCGTCCATCTTGCCGTCCGCGAAGTCGCGCATCTCCCGGGCCGGCGTCGGCCGGGCCGTCGTGGTCGGCGACTTGATGCCGCGGGGCCGCGCCGTGGACAGCGAGAGACCGGTGGCTGCAACGAGAGAAAGAGAGAGCGACGGAGATGAAACGCAAGAACCGCATGAGCCGGGGGCCGGCCCGTGAGCGGGACAAGGACAGAGGGTGCCGCCGTCCGCCGTCTTCTCTGTCGCACCCGCAGTAGGGGGCAATTAGGCCAAACGACTGGGGGGCCCGCCAGCCACCCCGGGGGAGCCTCCGGGGGGAATCATCCAATGTGCCCCCACCCAACCCCACCCTCTGCCCCCGTTTTGTCCCGCTTCCTCCCTATCTATCTCTCTCTCACTCCTACTCGCACCGCATCCCGCCGTGAGTGTTTGTGTGTGTGAGTGTGTGTGTGTGTGTGTGTGTGTGTGTGTGTGTGTGAGTGTGTATGTGTGCAGTTCCGTCCGGACACATCACCGGCTGATTGCTGGATCACCTCCCCCCGCCCCTTTACCTTTCCACGTTCCCTTGGGGCAGTACCACCAACCCCACGTCCCAGCCCCCCCCCCCCCACCCCCTCTCCACTCTCCCTCTCTCTCCCTCTGTCCTCTGTCTCGTTGGACGTAAATGAAGGGGCCACCCTCGACACATACGGGCGACTTTGTGACTGAAGAGGACGGACAGGGAATACGAAACAAACTGCCGGGCCCACATGGGAGGGGAGAGAGACAGAAAGAGAGACAGAGAGGGAGAGAGAGAGAGCTGGCGGTGCAGGTGGCGGTACGTGGGACGCGGCCCCGCAGAGAGTCTCTTCGCGAGAGCCCCTGCTGCAGGAGCACCGCGGTGGCGCTGCGGCGCGGGGAGGAGGCCAAGGTAGATGAGGGTGCGGGGAGGGTAGGCCGCGCCACTTAGTGGCAGGCGACATGCGGGTCAGGGCGGCCAGCAGGCAGGCGGCAACAGCGCCGGCCTGCTAGCTGGAGGCGGCTGGAGGCGGCTGGAGGCGGCTGGAGGGCCCGTATCTGCCCCCGCAGGGACGAGCAAGGCCGTGCGCAAATCAGCGGAAGGACGGGGAGGACGCCGTGCCGCCGCCGCGCCGCCGCCTCCGCCTCCACGGCGCGCACACCGGTGGCGGCGGCGGCGGCTTGGCGAACACTGTGTGTGATAACCGCCAGAGTTGCTCGGCCTCGGCAGGAAAAAAGAAAGTTGCTGCCGGCGCCGTGAGGAAGGGCTTTAAAAGCGTCAAAATAAATGTCAGTGTGTGTGTGTGTGTGCAGGGGGTGGGGAAGGGGTAGGGCACGTGCGCGGAGGGAGGGACTGTACTGCATGCATAATGTAACCTCTCTCTCTCTCTCCCTCTCTCTCCTTTTTACGTGTTTTTATTTTCTTTACGCGGGGAGGCCTGGTTTTTTTCCCTCCCTCTCGCTCCCTTTCTGCCGCTAGCATCCTTTTCTAAATTCTTCAGCAGCGGCGGCGGCGGCGGCCTTCTGCTGACGAGGTGAGCTGAGCCGCGGCGGCGGTGGCTGCATGGCCGAGCCGTGCCTTGTGGCCGTGTCCGTGCCGCGTCAGCCGAGGCCCGGCCGGCCCCGTCTCTGCGGGGCTGCGGAAGGAAGACAGGAGCCCCCCGGCACGTTGACTGGGAGCCTCGAGGGGCCGCGGAGCGCCGCGGAGCGGAGCGTTCACAGGAGCCGCCCCGCGAACCCCCAACCTTGTTGCGCATCCGCCCCAGACGCCAAAGGAAATCCCCGCCGGGCGGGTCCGGAACCGCGCGTGGACGGGCGGGAGTCGCCGCCGCTCCTCTCGCCGCCGTGCTCGCCGTCTCCGCGCCCTTCAACGAGTGCCGCCGCCCCGCCAGCCCCGCTCAAGGCCCGGGCTAGGCAGTACGACAGGGGCTGCCGCCCGGGGACGGTTTCTTTCGGGGGGGGGGGGGGGGTCAGTTTTCGAATATCGTCGCGGCGTCGTGCGTCTGTTCTGCTCGGCCGCACCGGGTGCTACGCATGAGTTATTGACGGCGCCTCGACTCGCGGGGGCCGTCGCGTGACTCGGCGCGCGGCAGGTATCTGCGGGGGGTGTGGGTGGGCTCGTCGGTTGCGCGTGGCCGGCGCGTGGCCGGCGCGTGGCCGGCGCGTGGCCGGGGCGTGCCCGACAACAGGTCGGCCCCAGGACGACCGCCGGCCGCCGCCTTTGCCGCGCGCAGCGGGTGCCGGCCGTGGCCGCCGGCGACCTCAGCAGGTGGCCGAGCCTCCCGTCAGCGACGCCATCAGCTCGGCGCCGGCCAGTGGCGCCCCTGCAGCGCACCTGCCCGACGTAACGTGACGCCTCCGCACTACTGTCTGATAAAAGACTTAAAATTATGAATCACGAATAATTTTATTTTTATTGTTTTTTTTTGTGGTTGGGTGGGGGTGAAATGTTCCTGTATACGACTTAACCCATCAGATTTCTAACACAACTAACTGTTTTCTTTAATGTTTGGTGTTTTGCAAGGACAAGCTTCCGTCCTCTGTCGCCGGCGCCGCAGCCGCTGCGGTGGGCGCGCCATCAGACTCCCAGGGTTAACCGGCCTTTCTTCTCCAACGCAGCCCGTCTGATTGCAACTACCCGGCGGCGGCGGCGCCGTGCAATCAAACCCGAAACACGAGCGCTCGGAACTGGCGGCGCGGGGCGTGGCGGGGCCCCGAACCCGCCCTCCTACACGGCCAGGCGAAAGTTTCCGCTCGTGTTGTAAACCCCCGCCGCCCCTGCCGCCGCGCGCCGCTCTCGCCGCGGCCTTGAAGAAGTGGATTAGAAGCGGCGGATCGCAGGGCCCCGGCGCGGCCCCTTTAATTAACAAGAACGGCCTCTCGCGGTGCGCGGCCCCCCGGACCGATGCTGCTGCCCGCACCGCCGGCCGCGGGGCTGCGGGCCACTCGCCGACTCGCGCGGTCAGGGGGCCCCGTCAGGGGCCATCGTCCTACAGTACAAGAGAAGAACCGCGGCCGCAGTCGGACGCCTGTCGGGTAGGCAACCACGGCTTCTGCACGCGCGCGTGTCGTGCGGGCCGGCCTACCCCCGGGTCCGCGGGCGCTCCGCCGGCTCCGCTCCCACTGCGGAGGCTGGGCTGCGCGGGAAGGGAGGGCGACTCCACTCATTTGGGGCGGCCGGGGAGTGGCCGTCTCGTGTCGAGCCGTGTCGCCGCAGTCCCACTCTACGGCCCATCAGTCCGGCCCGCCTCCAGGCCCTCCCAGATAATGTCACCGGCACGCCAATTCCCCAGTTGCCCCCCCCCCCCCCTTTCACCCACCCACCCCCCTTCCCGTCGATAAATTATTGTTCCATCACACACACCATGGGCCCCGCTCCCCTCCTCCCAATTTTATTTCCTGCCCCCATCAGTCGCAACACACACATAGAGAAAGAGAGAGACAGAGAGAGAGAGAAAGGCGGGAATCAGAGTCCACCGAGAAGCTGGCCAGCCAGAATCGACACAGAAAAAACGTGTTCCTCAATGCTTCATTTCTTGGATGAAACCCCCCCCCCCCCCCTGTATGTGTAGCGTTCTCTCTCTCTCTCTCTCTCCCCCTCCCTCGGTGGCGGCGGTGAGGTTCATTGAGTTGAGGTCATTATAATGACTATCTTCGGCGCGCGGGGGGCGGCCGCCGCCCGGCCGCCCGCACGCGATTGCTTCAACAGCGGCGCCCGATCACGTGTGGAGGGTGACGTCACCGCGTCGCAGCGTCGCAGCGTCGCAGCAAGGGCGCCGCGCAGGACGCCACCCCCGTCACCCACGTCACCGCGGGAGCTGCTTACGTATTTACGCAGCCGATATGGCAATCCACGGCGAGAGAGAGAGAGAGAGAGGGGGGGAGAGAGGGGAGAGAGAGAGAGAGAGAGAGAGAGAGAAAAGAGAGAGGGAAAGAGAGGAAGGGAGGGAGGGAGGGAATGAGAGAGAGAGAGAGAGAGAGAGAGAGAGAGAGAGAGATAGAGAAGTTTGAGGTTTACTGGGAGAGAGAGACTCGCGTTACGTAGTTCTTGGACGCGAGGGCGTGCGGTTGTGCTCGGGACCACACACACACACACACACACACACACACACACATGCGGTGGCGCCGCCCGTGCTCTGCGCTCTGGTCGTGCTGGGCCCCCGCCCCCGCTTGCCCCCCGCTGCGCCGTGGTCCTGCCCAGCCTCACAGTCCCGCGCCACCCCTCCTCCCCTGAGGGCTGCCCGCTGCCCCCTCACTGCTCTCACGCGTGACGTTTCCTCCTGCCTGCGCGGGGCGGCGGCGGATGCATCTCCCGCTCCCCCTCCCCTCCCTCCCCCGCCCTACTTCCGCGCCGAGACTCGCGCATCATCCTCTGCTCTGCGCGGATGAAGGGCGTCCTTCCCTAACCTCACTCTCTCTAACTCATTTCAGTCCCCTCCCCGCCTACGCTGCTCCGGCCTCTGGGCCTCGCTGCGCTACGCTGGAGTCCGCGCGCGCGCTCCCGCGGGGGTCGCGGTGGAGCGTCTCCCCGTGACGGCCTCCGGGAGGACGCGTGGGCGGCTGCGAGGCGCACGCTGGCGGACAATGGACGGCAATGGAGGCCAAGTGGGGGTGAGGTAGTCCTCTCCCCCCGCACTCACCGGTGTGCGGGATGCCGACGGAGACGATGGCCAGGGCGACGAGGAGGATGTGCACGCCTAGCGACATGGCGAGCGGCGGCCGCCGCGAGGGGCCCCCGCCGCCCCTGGTGCTCCGGGCCGTCGTGGCGGAGGCCGTGACGGAGCCCGTGGCCGTGGCCGTCGCCGTCGGGGCCGTCATGATGCACACCGACACAAACCCTCAAGCCCTCCTGGCCTGGAGCCGAGTGGCAGAGGCGACGCACCGACGATGCGACGTCCCGACCCCCGCCCACCGACGCCGCCGCTGCTGCTGCCGCCGCAGCCCCAGACCGCCTGGCCCCAGCCCGCCCACGCTGCCGCTGCCGCCGCCGCAACCCCCTCCCGGACGCGCGCCGCCCCCCGCGCCGCCGCCAGCGCCCCCTGCAATCGATAGCAGGTCCCCCTCGCCGCCCCCGCGGGCCCGCCGGCCGTGTCATCCCCTGACCTCCCCCCTCCCTCCCCCCCCCCTCCCCCCTCCCCCAACCGCGTGCTGGAAATACGTAACGCCGGCCGGCCGTGCCGCTGAATGACATGACCTGACCTTTCTGCCCGGCGGCGCGGCGCCAGGCGGTGCCCCGCGGTGTGGGGCCGCTCGGACGTCAGCAGGAGCGGGACATCGGCGTAACTGTTGAGTTCGGGAGGGCGTGGCGGGGCGCCGCGTGTCGGCGGGGCGCAAGCCCGGCCGCGGCCACCCGCCTCCGGCCCGGCGGGGCCCCGGAGACGGTGCGCGGCGCGGCGACTCGGCTATTCCTGGGGCCGCGGTGCGCGCGGGCGGCGCCTCGGTTATTTCCGTTCCAGATGGAATGAAACGGGACATCGACCCTGAACGCGAGTGCAGGAGTCCGGTGCTGCCACGCCGCCCTGGGCACGCGGTGCCAGCGGGTGTTAGGGTAGGCCAGCCGCACGGCGTGCGCCCCCGCCAGGATGACGTCTCCGACGCTCGGCGTGGGCCCAACGCACGCAAAACAAGACAGTTTGATGAGATCGATCAACACGCTGTGTTTTTTTCCAGCGACGGCCGTAGGCGGGGGCCGCAGGTCTGGCGGGGGCGGGCTGCGAGCAAGTGTAACGTGCCATCCCCTGCCGAGCAGGCCGGGCCTGGCGGAGCCACCCCCACAGTAGGCAAATGAGCGTGTCGTGTCCACAGCCTCCGCTGCCGCAGGTCATGTTTGACTGACCTTCCGCCACGCGCCGCCGCCGCCACTCCCCCCACACTACTCCGCGCCGCGCCGCCCCCGCCTGCCTGCTCGGCCACCTCTGGGACGGGGAGGAGGAAAGGTCGGACCGGGAGGGAGAAGGAGAGAGAGAGAAAGGAGGCGTCGCAAGAGACTCCGTCTCCCTCGCGCACAACGCCTACGCGCGCCTGGAGTCTGTGTAGTTAGGTCGTGCGCGTGCGTGCGCGCATGCATCGGCAACTAATGACGCCAAATTAGCAGGCATTTTTAAAAAAATCTCAAACATCAAAAATGCCAGGGTGCAGGTTTAGGACTTCAGAAACCTCGCCCTCGCCCGTCTGATAACAGATATTTGCGAATTAGTTGAACAGAGACAGCTACGCCCCTTGCTGAGTACCGCTGGCTGGGCTGTGTTCCACTCACAGCAACACGGTAGGCCAGTCGTCCCTCCGGGATCGGACATAGCCCCCGGCCGATAAGAGGAGAGTAGTCCCCTAGACCGCTCCCGGGGTCAGGAAGACTTTATTCCTTGGCACAACCCCTGGCGTCCCCACAGTGGACAACGAAACCGCCCAGACATATAACGGTCCGGGCAGACGACATCAGCAGCGCGCAAAGCGAGCAGCAGTTTGCACGGTGGCGCCATCGGCGGCGGCCCCCCTAACTACGTCAGCAGCGTTGCAGTTGCACCGCTGGCCGCCGCCGTGCATGATGGCGCCACCGTCGAATTGTGGGCCGACTTCTCGCGCCGCGCGTATCCGTCGGCCTTACACGACTACCTCGACACCAAACGTCTTGGATGTTGTGCCCCGGCGCCGCGAGATGGCGCCACCGTGCAACTGCTGCGCGCTTTGCGCGCTGCTGATCTCGTCTGCCCGGACCGTTATAAGTCTGGGCGGTTTCGTTGTCCACTGTGGGGACGGGAGGGGTTGTGCCAGGTAATGAAGTCTGCCTGACCCCGGGAGCGGTCTAGGGGAGTGCACTCCTCTTACTGGCCGGGGGCTATGTCCGATCCCGGCGGGACGACTGGCCTGCCGTGTAGCTGTGAGTGGAGCTGGTTGTCCAAGTTTGTGTTATTGATTTGGTTCAGTGAAACTTGTAGATTGAATTCGGATTCGGGACGGTGCGGGGAAAGGTAGGCGAGGCTGAAGAGTGAAAGAAACACGCGCACTCCCATAATTAAATGCAATTACTTTATTAATAAATAAAAGGGCAAAGCCACAGCGAGTGGCTTTTAGAGTCGAGCTCTCTAGCTGCCGGCCTCTGCCTACAGAAATGATTGTTGGAAGAATACAAAACACATAAGATCTACTGCCCTGAAGGAGACCATTCTCTTCGTAAGTAGTTAAAAAAAAAAAAGCTTCAAACGCGCTCACCATACCAACCTGACATAATAAGTAATTTTAATTTAACAGACTTTTAAATTGAGATCGCCTTGGGGACAATGATATATCGTAAAGACAAGCATTTAAAGACTCAAACAAAATGTGAGGAAAATATTTCTAAATAAACTTATATGTATGATAGTCTTTTATATTGGGTAAACCATTCACAGTATAGTGTACAAATAGCAAGAACGAAGACAGCATAAAAATGGCAGTTCCTCTCAAACTAAAAGACAATTACACTCACCCCTCCCTACTGAAGATAAAATTAATCACCCAAATGATATTGACCACATTGACATTAAAGCATGTCTTATTGTTAAGTATGCAGTCCATTTAAGTTACATGTAACACAGTTCCTTAAATTTGTTAAAGCAACAATGAGAAAAATTATAAACACTACTTGTATAAACACTCTTGTTACTCCACTAAAAGATGTCTTCCAAAACTTTTACACAGCTTGACCATGCTTTACAACAAGAAACCCAATGCTCCCCTAAAAGAGAACCTATGGCACAAAATCTAGAACAATTTACAAGAAAGCAGAAACAAAGAATTAATGGCAATTGTAAGATATAAACAGATCACAAATGCTAGTTGCTGACACACACACACACACACACACACAATGTAATGTTAACTACAGGATATCAGTAACTTTGATCACAGGGTACTATGTTAAGCTGTAACAACTTTATTAAAATAATGACAGCACTAGAGTGAAAACAGTGCTATATTAATGATTATGATTGAGTCTATTTAAACAATTTCATCCATCTAAATTCTTGAGTCAGTTGTAAAATTAGAGAAAAAGAGAAGCTACGTACAAAAGTTTAATTAGCTCTTCAAATGGCTAAAGTTTAAGTTAGTGCACAATTGTGCATTTTGAACATAGGGCAGGGAGCTAGTGTTTTTTTTTTTAATCCTCAACAAACAATTAGATGTTCTTCACCATTGTATGCAAATTGGGCAGCAGTCTAATAGAATATTTTGTTACAGACCTTGGTCATAAACATTTTGGTGCTACGAGCACCTACATATAAATGTCATTAAACTAAAAATGGCAAACACAAGAATCAACTTTACTTTAAACTAAAAAAACCTAGTTACAATAAAATATCTGAAAGAACTATTTGTCATGGTCAAACATAAATAAAAATGATACAAATGTCACAGATAAAACACTATAATAGAATCAATCCAGCAACAGTCAAAACAGATTCCTCCTCCACATCAGACTAAAGTCTATGCATTCTTACTCCAGGCTTTAGAAACAAATACATGGTCACAATGTTTTTGATAACTTGATGTAATTAGTTCAAGCTTCTTCCAAAATACTGCAGAACCAGATATCAACATAATCTAACCATCTCTCTGCATCAGATTAAAAGAAATCTTAGAGTCTCTCTAAATTTCAAAATCTAGTATCTATTGTTTACCTCTGGGTTTATAATGACAGGTCGCAGATTGAGGACTGTCAATGGCACCAAAGCTACTAGGGCTCTTACCGGACTTGTGCACACGAAGGGCGGTAAGAGGGTGAGTTGAATGAATACTCGGGAGAGTTTCGCCTAAACTCCAGCTAGCAGGTTGGTAGTATGGTCTGTTCCGCACGCCTGCCGACTAAAGACTACTCGTCTCAGTCGCGGCGGCGAGCGCTCGGCCCATGGTCGGCGCGAGCGGGGGTGGCGCATGTTTGGAAAACAAGTGCTGGATCAGCCGCGCAACGCCCGTGACACAGTTCAGAACGCACTGTCAACACTATGTTCTTTGAATCTAAACCCCTAAGTTTCTCCTACATTAGTTCAGTTTTACAAAAAGAACGGGATATTTATCAGAATCTGAGATTCTTCACATGTGCTACTAATAAAAATTCTGATTCCTCTGAGATAATTACTTATTATCTAAGTATACAGATATTTATGCACCAGTCATAATACATCACAAACCCAGCAACAAAATTCTTTGGTCAAACAGCTTACTAACCATAGGAAACAGATAAGTGAACAGCAAAACTATAAAGATGCTGGGAGAAAACACTAGATTTTGTAATTTAGATTAACAAGTTCTTTTACTAAAAAAAAATTCTTTGATAACTATTGTGGTCATGAAAAATTGATGTGGTCTTGATAGCGAGCAAGCAAGTACAATACAGAGACTCCTGTCAACATGCCTACATTCTGAAGGAACAATGTTTGAAGAGCTTTTTGCCAGCTGACCTTACTCGCTTCTTCAGCAACCTCATTCATTTCTGGGACCTGTGGATAAAGACAGATGAAATATTTATAACTTCCCATTAAACTTCTTCAATATGTAGCAAGCAAAGGAAAAGTAAACATACCATGTCTACAAGAGATATGTACAAGAACATTCCCCCAGCAAATCCAAAAATGTAAGTACTTGCTTCAAATTCACCAAGCACAATGCCAACCACAAGGCCAAGATAGCATGTGCAGGCTGATAAAAAGTTGTATAATAATGCTTGACGAATCGACATGCCTGCGTTCAGCAGTACTGCAAAATCACCTGTAAATATAAGCGGAATGAAGCATGAAAACACGTGGAATACCTTCACTCTAAGATATAATAAAATGTGCAAGTGACTGCAATTACACAATAAATTTACCAAGTTCATGAGGAAATTCCTCACACACAACAGCCACACTTATGCTAATTCCGGTAAGAATGCTTTTATTGAACGCAGCACCAATAGATAATCCATCAATAAAGTTGTGGAGTCCATCACCAAATATTACCATCCATGCGACTGTGGCAATAGCACTATCTTTGTTACTATCAAAAGTAATGGTGTGGCTGTGGTTGTGGCTTGGATGCGGTCTCTGCAAATATAATAATGAGGAACCGATATTTTTATATACTGAGAAACAATTAATATCTCGATATCCCTGGAGAAACTGATCTACCTCTGCATGACCGAAGGATGCCTTGATGACTTGTTCTTGACAATCATAAATTGTGCTTGCGTCATGCATGCAGCTATCAGTAGTCCCCTCTTCCTGCATCAGATGAAACTCAATAAAATTTCAAGAAGAGCATTTAACATGTACAACGACGATTGATATAACTTCCTATACCTGACGGCGAGCTGGTAACAAGCAGACACTGGGCTGACCAGGACTTGAGATTGATGACACAGTTGAGAGTACCTTCTCTTTTTTCTGTTTGGTCTGAAATTGAGGTTGAACATGAAATGTTATCAAAGGGAATAAGGAGAAAACTAGTCTTATGATTCTAGCTTTTATATGATAAATGTAAATAAGCTGAAATTCCTAAAATATGTCAGCTTACCTCACGACAATCATGGATAATCTTAAGAATCCTTTCCACCATGAAAAAGACCCAGATCCCACCCCACACATACAGGCAAATCGAAAGATACTCATGGTGAGAGTCATTGTCCACCAAGCTGAAGGCCTGATAATAAGATAAAATCATATATATTAGACCTGTCTTATAAGTCACCAGAAAGGATTTTGTTGAGAAGTACAGCCAAAGTAACACACATACACACCTGAGGTATTAGATGGAAAAGAGAGCTGGCAGACAGAGAGCCAACAGCTAGACCAATAAGCAAGGTGAGGGCTTGTTTGTAAAATGCCTTGTCCATGAGAGGCATGACACTGACACCCAGCAATGAGCACAATGAAATAATAGTAACGAAGAGGATGCCCATTCCCCACACTGAAAAATATAGAAAAAGTGCAAGAAGAGAGTAGAAAAAAAATGAATACACTATTGAAACAAATTCAGCATCTCATGACAGTATTGTTTGAAGGAGCTCACCTTGTCCTGGTGCAGGTCTGCTTTTTTGGTCCTCTTTTGGTCCAACAGAGGGCAATTTGCCATCATAGCACTTTGCTTCTGCTAGCCTCATCAAAATTTTTGTACTGTCCTCTTGTGGACTCGGGGAATGGACAACATCAATGCCTTTAAACAGTTCTTCTGGGGTCAAGCATAGCTATGGGGGGTAAGGGAAGAGAAAACGGAGTGCATCAGTCAGCCACAAGCACAAAATTAAAAGAGGCACCAAATAAAAAAACATTTTTTAGCATTTATCACATACCTCTTTTCTTGATGCGAAGGAACAGTTACTAAGATGATCTAGGAAATTTTGCAAGTAGTGAGGTGGAGTGACTTCCGCATGGCCAACAAATAGCAGAGATGTCACACACAAATATATTGCTAGAACCGCCATTGTCTGAAACACAAATTTTATGGATTATAAATAAAACACTTAAATTTTCACAACTAATTATCTGGGTGAAAATTACATGTGACTGTCAGAGAGGCTGCTTCAAACTTAATGTGTCTGCAACTGACATATGGCACAGAATGCCTGCAACACCATGGCACAGAAACTGCTGACAGGCCAGAAACTTGGTTGTCAGCAGTGCTTGCTTATCTTGTCAATCGTGGAAAATAACCAACCAAGTGCTGAGTGAACTATCTCATTATCTATATCCATACCATATTTCTGAGGAATCTCTATCCTCATTCATCAATGTACAAACCCATTTACCCGTATCTTATTGGTACTAATATATGGAACAGGGGTGGTAACTTGGAAATTCCTACAAGCTACGTAACTGTGTACCAAATGTACGAGGAATAGAGTTAATAACAGCTTAGAAAGTGCTTCTGATCCCTGTTTAACTTTTAAAAAAATACTTTAAATGTAAAAACGAGCAAGATGAAGCTGCGAGTGAAAACTCCTGTACACAGAGACTAGATGACAGTTAGATAGGAAAGAGACAGAGTATGGTGCGAAATTCAGGGATCGTCACAAAAATGAAAAACCTATTTTAATTCACTATGTGGGAACCAAATAAAGGTATTTTGTTCTGCTGTGGATCCTCACTGGAGGTTAGACGGTCTAAGCTCCGGCTAAACAACTTCGAAAGAAAGCTGGGCCTCTCTCATGACAAACAGTATTGGGATCCTATTGAACCCGATTAAGGTTCATGACCTTGGAAGAATTGTATCTCAACCAACAGAAGATGCCTCTTTCATATCCTTTCAATTTCCCTAATTAACCCTACTTCTAATGCTAACATAAATAAAGCCCTTCTCGGAGCATTCTGAGCAGCCCTCGAAAGCCTAAAGGGTAGGAAAGTGCAAAATATAATCTTTAGAACCAACCCAAAATGGTCAGGCGACGTGTCCATTCCAGATATAAATTATTTTCCAGAAGTATTTTTCCTTCTGGTTTGTTTACTACTTCCCAAAGCACTGAGCCATGGAGTATCGACGACGCGACGCAAGCGCGCACGGGGGAGGGAGGCGTCGTCACAAGCGCGGTGGTGGGGGGAGTCAGCTAGTCAAGTCGAGTTCGAGGTTCATCGAAGGGACAGTTTACGCGACGACCCGTCTTGTTTGCCCAAGAAACAGGCATTATCAAACCGTCGGTCTCTCAAGGACGACTTCCCTTTACGTCCCGTTCCCGCGGCCTGCTCTACGATGTACAAGTGCACCAGGAGGCTGTCCAAGCTCGCCCAGGTACGGAATTACTTGTTCCTCGCGCACCATCTAATGTTCTAGATGGAGGGTGATGTGCGCTTGACCGAAGTCCAGCTGCACATCCCAGAGATCCTCTTGGCCAGGAGGGACGCGGATGGCTCATGGGGGCCGGAGAAGGAAAGTGCCGCGGTGGCTCTCGCACCAGCGGGACCTTTCTCCGGCACTTGTCGGCCCTTTGGCAGAGCACTGCATCTGACAACCTGGGCAGGCGCCTTATGTGTCACTGATTGACTTGGCATCTGTTGGGTGGTGGCTGTGGACCACAATTAGTACAGTTGTGATGTTGCAACCTTTCCACCCCTCTCGCTCTTATGGGGGTGGATTTATTGTAATTTATAATTGGGCGTCCTGTAGAGCCGCTGTGTTATGTAATTCATGAGTTTTGTTTTATCTGAATGCAGATTGGCGGACCTGGGCGCAACAATGCTAGCACTTTGGTTGTGGCTGAACACAACAACGAGGCCCTTGCACCAGTCACGCAGAATGCACTAGCTGCCGCCGCTCAAATTGGAGGGGACGTTTCTGTCCTGGTTGCCGGAACGAAATGTGGATCTGTGAGTTTTGATAATGCCCCTAGCCGACTTTTCTGCTCTCCTTTCCCGCCGTTTGCATTTTCATCTTTCTGTTCATTCTTGCAATGTTCTACAGGTCGCTGAAAAAGTTTGCAAATTGAAGGGGGTGACTCGTGTGTTGGTGGCTGAAGGAGATGCCTTCAAGGGCTTCCTTCCTGAAAGTCTCACCTCGCTGGTTCTAAAGGTCCAGAATGACTTAAAGTTCAGTCACATTCTTGCTGGTGCCTCAGCCCAAGGCAAAGCCCTTCTTCCTCGTGTTGCTGCGAAGCTCGATGTGTCCCCTGTGTCTGATGT
Source organism: Megalurothrips usitatus (assembly GCA_026979955.1). Taxonomy (NCBI): domain Eukaryota; kingdom Metazoa; phylum Arthropoda; class Insecta; order Thysanoptera; family Thripidae; genus Megalurothrips; species Megalurothrips usitatus. Next base: position 1,628,938 of record CM049598.1, read on the forward strand.
GATTGCTATTAAAGATGCTGATACTTTTGTTAGGACCATCTATGCTGGTGAGTTGGATCAAAGATTAACTCTTCAGTAAGAGCCATTCTGGGTGCTTGAGATAAAATTAATACTACTCAATAACACTTGCTCTTTTTTTTACAGGCAATGCCATTATGACTCTTAAATCGAAAGACTCTGTAAAAATAGTGACAGTTCGACCAACAAGTTTTGCACCTGTCACGGAGGAAGGTGGAAGTGGTAAAGTTGAGCAGGCACCCAGTGGATCATTTAACTCGGCAACAAGTGAATTTGTGAGCCAAGAACTTGCCAAGAGTGACCGTCCAGAACTTGCTAGCGCGAAGGTTGTTGTCAGTGGTGGTATGTGCTCACTTAATCATGTGAAGTATCACTTTTCTTTTTTGGGGTACACCTTTGATATTTTATTTTTTTAAATCAGGACGTGGTATGAAGTCTGGGGACAATTTCAAGATCTTGTATGCTCTTGCTGACAAATTGAATGCCGCTGTTGGTGCCTCTCGAGCTGCTGTTGATGCTGGCTTTGTCTCCAACGACCTTCAGGTTGGCCAGACTGGCAAAATTGTTGCACCTGTGAGTATTCTTGTCTTTTTTAAGATATTGGTGTGCAATTGTAACATTTTGCTTTTAGAACATCTCATCAATTATTCAACTTTTTCTCCAGGAACTGTATATTGCCGTCGGTATCTCTGGTGCAATTCAACATCTTGCTGGAATGAAGGACTCCAAAACAATTGTTGCTATCAATAAGGATCCTGAAGCTCCCATCTTCCAGGTATCTGACTACGGTCTAGTTCAGGATTTATTCAAGGCTGTACCTGAGCTTACTGAGAAGATTTAAAAATGTTTCTATTTGTTTTTGCTAATTTAAGACTCAAAAATATTTTCATCTGTATTTTGTTTTGTATTCCACCTTTATTACTCGCCTGTCAAATAATTTGCAGTGTATATATTTTTTAATCCGCATAGAATCAATTTTTATAATCTTGCTGTGATAAAATAATTTTCTCCACTGTTTGCTTGTCTCTTTATTTGAATGACCATATGTACAAAATGAATAGTTAGAGTTCCAGAGTGACACCATGGGCAATACCGCTAAGAAATCACAAGTATTACAGGTACAAGTTTCCTTTGCAATTCAGTTTAGTAGAAATTGTGTGAAACAACTTTTAAAAAATATTTAAAATTTAAGAATCGAACATATCTAGCTTGGCACCCTTCCTCCTGTTACTGATGTGAACCTGAGGGCAGACAAGGAGAAATGTTGATTGGGGAAGACTGAGCATTTCAAATATTTGAGGGCTAACTAACCTGAGCCACTTTGGCAAATTCAGGACGACCAAGGAGAGAGTATCCGGTTGACAAAAGTTGCAGGGCGGTTCGCTCAAACTCGGTGCCGCCATATGCAAACAGGTCCAGGCCAAGCTCTACACTTGTTCCAAAATCACACTCATCATTTGCTATGTTTGCAGCAGTTACCACCTGTTGCAATTGGTCCAAGGCCTTGTCCTTAAGATCTTGCCTCTCACTCTCAACAATTCTGTTCAAAATTCTTTTGAGATTTGCTGTAGGAAAATATGATATGTGAATAGAATGAATGATCCCAGAAAACTGCCATAAGGTGTCAATGATGGTTACCATCTGTCTCCAGCAGCTCTCTATAACCAACTTCAGTTTTCTTCTCTACTGGAACCAACAACCCTAAGCCATTGAAAGTTTTTGATACTGTTCTGCGGTCTCTCTGCTTCATTGCTTGAGTCTTGTGTTCCAAAGTGAATCCACATTCCTCTGCATATCCCTGAAGGGCTTTCTGCAACTTGGATATTTTAGGCTGGCTAAAAGGCGTAGCTGTCTTTTTGGCATCATTTAAAAGGACACTGCAAAATATAGGCAAAATAAAATAAATTGACTTAGATTATTCATACACTAGCGCAGTTAAACACTTACTTGACAGCTCCAAAAATGTTTTCAGCCATTTGGGTAAACACACCATCCTTTGCTGCGCAGTTGCTGGCAAGGAAAGCAGGCATGGATTTGGGGTCATCCCTGAAATATCCAACATGAAACTGTTTCTTATCATCCCCTTTTAATACAGTCTGGAAAATAAAAAAGAAAGGCTCAACATCACAATACAGGATGAATTTTTAAAAATCACTCAGGTATTTTGATAATTCTACAATAAGGAAGGTTGCACATACCTGAAATCCTGGAGGGTCATAATAATACCGCCAATGAAGTAAGTAGTATGACTGTTTCCGCATATTTTTATTTACCCTAAAATGGCTAGAAAGAACGTCATAAGGTCCAACCAACTGCAAGCCAATATCTCTGAATGCCACTGAAATACAGTAAACCTCAGCTATAAAACACTACTTGGTGCCAAACCATACCAGATTTCATTGAGGAAAAAACATACTTGCGGGATTTAAACCATTTAATGTCTGACAAAACTCCCAGAAGCTGTAGAAGTCCTCTGGCATTTCAAACAAAAACTTCTGTTTGATGCTTTGCCTCATGTCACTTGGTGAAGGTGGCATTTCTGGCTCATCACTGAAATTAGGGACATCATTTTCCTCATTCTTTGCACTTGGCTCGTCACTGGTGCAGTCAGATGAGGTCTGTTTGGATGAGGATGGAGTATCTGTGGGCGGATTTGGTTTGACAGCCTTCCTCTTAGGCGAGTGTGCTCCTGAGGAGGCATCAGATATCTCTGCCTCCACATTATCTGAGTCTGGCTCGTTGGCCTCATCCTTAGGGGGAGAATCTGCTTTCTTGAATCGTTTGGCTCCTTTTTTCACAGGAGCCTTACCCTATTAACAAGGAATAAAACAACGAAATGAAAAATCCACCAGAATAGACCTGGCACGAGGAATGAAAATCAATTTTCACTTCGTTTTCACTTAATTTTCAGGATGCTGTTCCTATAAATTAATTGACCCTCTCACTCTATATACGATTTACAACAGGGAAGGTACGATCAACTGACACATGCATGCAAGGTTAGCGCGGAGAGCAAATTGTTACCTTAGGTGGGTGTTTGTACTTGTTGATGTGAACAGGGTTCTTTTGATAACATTTGCTTCCATATTTACAAGCGATCCGCGAATCAGATTGATACTCTTCAAGCGTTTCGCAATTTAAAGAGGGACCGGCCTCACCCGCCATTGTGAATCAATTTTGAATCAGAAATAAAACAAGAAAACAAAAACGACTGTTCGCAGGGTAGGGATGGTGCGAATAGTGATCATGGGCCAATAATCACAACACAAGCAAACGACGGCCGTGCAGTCTGCGCTGCGGTCGGCGCCGAATCAAGCAGAAATGGCGAACTTTTCGGATGATTTATTCAGCGTTTTCGAAGAAAGCAATGCAAATGGAGATTTTCCCATCCCCGAGGTTGTGCCACAAGATCAGCCGTCAACGTCAGCGCCGTCGCATTCAAAGTATAGTATATTTTTGTGGGATTGTGTATGCGCGCCTAACCTCCATACGCTGCACGTTGTTTTTGTTGCTGGCTTCGGATTTCCCATTGGCACTTTCATTTCCCTTCAAAAGTCCGTGGCTCTTCTCTCGGAATTTTATTTCAAAGACCGTGTTACTTTGTGGGTTAGTTATATTCGCACAACTTGTGCAGCTTAGATCACGATTACGTTGTGCGAGATCGGCACCCGCACAACCCGGAAGTCTTAGCTTGTGCGATTGGCACTTTCATTTCCCTTCAAAAGTCCGTGGCTCTTCTCTCGGAATTTTATTTCAAAGACCGTGTTACTTTGTGATACTACAGTGATTGGGCGGTCACCTTCATGGGCATGGCATTGCCACTCCTATGAAATTGACTGTTGTGATTCATGTCTTTTGTATTGTTTGAACCCACAGTCAATCTAGAGTTAACCAACTTAATTATTGTGATTGACCTAACTTTTTAAATATTTTTGTACCAATTTTCTGTTTAGGTCCGAAGATGAAGCAACTGGATCAAAGGTTGCTGTTAAGAGAGAATTTGAAGAAGATGGTGACAGTGATGACGCAGCCAAGAAGACCAAGCTAGAGGGCTTGGTTGATGATATTAAGTAAGCTCTTAGAGATCTCTTGTATGCCTTCTTTTTCTCTTTTTTTATCATCAAAAATTTAGTCATATGGTCAATTAATTAATGTTTACTGTATGTTCCAGTTTGGATGAAATTGCCAAAAGGATAACTATTCACACAGTTGAAACCTTAGGAGCATGCACACATGAAGTTGCAGTTCCACCTAACATGGAGTATGTGCCACTCAAAGCCTCCACAGGGAAACCTGCCAAGGAGTACCCTTTTGCACTTGATCCTTTCCAGAAAGAAGCTATTATATGTATTGAAAACAACCAGTCTGTGCTCGTGTCTGCACACACCTCTGCTGGCAAAACTGTCACTGCTGAGTAAGTACTACTCAACTTATCGCAATATTGTAGATCACACAGTTTAGAAGCCTAGAAAATGTTAAATTTGTTTTTTAAAATTCAGGTATGCCATTGCCCAGTCATTGAGAGAGAGGCAAAGAGTTATTTACACAACGCCAATCAAAGCTCTCAGTAACCAGAAATATCGTGAATTTTATGAAGAGTTTAAAGATGTAGGTTTGGTGACCGGTGATGTCACAATCAACCCATCAGCGTCCTGTCTTATCATGACCACTGAGGTACTGACACATTCTTGCTCTTGATCTGTGGGTTAAAATCTAATATTTTAATTAACATTTCTTCTTATCTCATCTTTAGATTTTGAGGAACATGCTGTATAGAGGCTCAGAAGTTATGAGAGAAGTGGGTTGGGTGATTTTTGACGAGATCCACTATATGAGAGATAAGGAGAGGGGTGTAGTCTGGGAAGAAACCTTAATTTTGCTCCCAGACAATGTTCACTATGTATTTCTCTCGGCAACCATTCCAAATGCCCGTCAATTTGCTGAGTGGGTGGCACATCTACATCATCAGCCATGCCATGTTGTTTACACAGAGTATCGTCCAGTACCCTTACAGCACTACATTTTCCCTAACGGAGGAGATGGAATCCACCTTGTGGTAGATGAGAATGTAAGGAAAGCTATTGATAATGCCACTTTTGCATCAGTTATTTAGCTCTATTCCACTGTGCTTCAAAATCTCTCTCTCCATTTCTGTGCAGGGCCAGTTCAAAGAAGACAACTTTAACACAGCTATGACAGTTCTAGCCAATGCCGGTGACAATGCCAAGGCACCTCAATTAGGTCGTCGAGGTGGTGTCAAAGGAGGAAATGAAACAAGCTGCTTCAAAATTGTTAAGATGATCATGGAGCGAAACTTTGCTCCTGTCATTATTTTCTCTTTCAGTAAGAAGGACTGTGAACTTTATGCCATGCAGATGGCCAAGTTGGATTTTAATAACTTGGAAGAGAAAAAGCTTGTCGATGAGGTTTTTAATAATGCTATGGACGTATTATCAGAAGAGGATAGAATGTTGCCTCAGGTTGAAAATGTTCTTCCACTCTTGAGACGTGGCATTGGTATCCACCATGGAGGTTAGCACATTCATTAAAATTTTTCCTCATGACAAACGTGTGAGCCTGCTGGCATGACAAGTTTTTTCTACCAAAATTTCAGGTCTACTACCCATATTGAAAGAAACAATTGAAATTCTGTTTGCTGAGGGACTCATTAAAGCTTTGTTTGCTACCGAAACATTTGCTATGGGTTTGAACATGCCTGCAAGAACGGTGTTGTTCACAGGAATGAGAAAATTTGATGGAAAAGACTTTAGATGGGTAATTGTTCATTTCACTCCATCAGATGTTAATGACAGTGTGATGAAAATGAATAAACATGGTTGTATGATATTTGTTTTTGAATATTAGGTCACTTCTGGTGAATATATCCAAATGTCAGGAAGAGCTGGTCGTCGTGGTCTGGATGAAAAGGGTATTGTAATCCTTATGGTAGATGAGAAAGTTTCCCCAGAGGTTGGCCGTGACATGGTTCAAGGTTTGCCTGATCCAATTAATTCAGCATTTCACCTGACTTACAACATGGTTCTGAATCTGCTTCGTGTTGAGGAAATTAATCCTGAGTACATGCTGGAGAGAAGTTTCTTCCAGTTTCAAAACCATTCCATCATTCCAGACCTTTACCAAAGTAAGTCTCCACAATTATTTGCTTTAATTTAAAATATGCCTCTGTACTTGTCTCTTGTGCTGAAGTATGTTTTTTTTTTTTTTTTTTGTTTTTTTGATTTTCAGAGGTGTGCCAACTTCAAGAAGAGTACAACTCCCTAGTTGTACCCAAGGAAGCTCAAGCTGAGTCATATTACCATATTCGTACTCAGCTTGATGCTTTAGGCAAAACTTACCTTTATCATGTTACTAAGCCTCAACACTTAATACCTTTTCTTCAGCCTGGTCGAATGATTAAAGTATGTGGAGTTATAAATGTGGAATACTAACGTAGATTTCCTTCGAGACATCTCTTTTACAATTTTTTTTTCTTTAGATAAAACATGAAGAAGATGAGTTTGACTGGGGTATCATTATCAACTTTAAAAAGCAAGAAGTTTCCAATAGCAGAGGACGTGGTGGGCGCTCCAACCCATCCAGAGATCCACCACAGGTGATTGTGGAAGTCCTTTTGCATGTGTCCGGTGAGGAAGGCCAACCGCCCAAACCGTGTCCTCCTGGTACTACAGGAGAGATGGAAGTTGTCCCAGTTCTTAGCACTTTAATTTCTAAGATCAGTTCTCTTAGAATACACTACCCAAAAGACCTACGCCCACCAGACAACCGAAAGTCTGTGTACAAAACTTTACAGGTACTTGTGATCCATGATGCTCTTGCTTATAGTCATTCTATAAGTGTGTTTTTTCTCAACTTGTAGCCTCTCTTTTTTTTTCTTTTTTTTTTGCAGGAGGTCAAAAAAAGGTTTAAGGATGGACCTCCCCTCCTCAACCCAGTGACAGACATGCATATTAAGGACGATGTCTTTTTGGATTCTGTGAGGCAAATTGAGTCGTTCGAGCAACGCATGTATGCCCACCCCCTACACAATAGTGATGATCTGCACGAAATATATGCACTGTATCAGAAAAAAGTTGAGGTAAGTCTCTTGCTTCTTTTTATAAAACTTGTTATTTCTATAACTGATTTGAAAAATATATTGGGTATGTATTGTCTTACCCTAACTTGTCTTAATACTTCTTAACAGATGGGGAACCAATTGAAGCTTGTGAAAGGAGAGCTGAAACATGCAAAGTCGCTGTTGCATATGGATGAGCTGAAATGTAGGAAAAGAATTCTTAGAAGACTTGGTTACTGCACTGCTGCAGATGTCATTGAATTAAAAGGCAGAGTGGCCTGTGAACTTAGCGGGTGAGTAGATATCTTCATGTGATACTAAGGGTTGCTCACTAGCAGGATGTGCAAATAATTCTGACACCTATGCATGTTATAGATGTGATGAATTGCTCATGACCGAGATGATTTTTAATGGCCTGTTTAATGACTTGTCAGTGCCTCAATGTGTGTCATTGATAAGTTGCTTTGTATGTGATGAAAAAAGTTCTCAGAATTCAAAGAAGTCTGAGGAATTATCAGGTCCTCTCAGGCAAATGCAGGTATGCCATATTTCCCTTTGAATTTTTCTGGTTTTTATGATTTTCTATTTTTCTCACCTTTTCCATAACATTTTGACTTTTATGTAGGACTTAGCACGTAGGATAGCACGTGTCAGTGGAGAGGCCAAATTAGAATTAAATGAGGATGACTATGTTGGTCAATTCAAGCCATTTTTGATGGATGTTGTTTATGCTTGGTGTAAGGGGTCATCATTTTTGGAAATTTGCCAAATGACAGATATATTTGAAGGTATGGAAGCTGTGAAGTAACTCACAAGTTATTTGTAATTCAATAATAAATTAAATAATTATAACACTCTTTTCTCTCTGTCTCTTAGGAAGCATAATTCGATGCATGAGAAGATTAGAAGAAATCCTGAGACAGATGTGCCAAGCATCCAAGAACATAGGGAATACAGACCTTGAAAATAAATTCAGTGAAGGAATTAAACTGATGAAACGAGACATTGTGTTTGCTGCTAGCTTGTATCTGTAACAACCTTTTTAATTTCATAATCTGGTTTCTTATGTTGTCTCATTTTTTCTCCATGTTTGGTTTATAAACTTGTGCCAACCTCTATTGTACTGCTGTCCTCCGTCATTGTCAAAAAATTATGTTCTTTGTTTTCCAGCCGTTTTTAGGACCAACAATATTATTTTTTAAATCTAATCTGACTGAATTTATTGTTTTGTTGAACTTATTAAAATTTCCAATAAACTACATATGCAGTACAAAACGCACTGTTAATTGGATTGCAGCCTTCCTCCTCTCCTCATACACCAGATAGTGTTCCAAGAATCTAATATGCCTCTGCCTACACAACGAAGTGTCTGGGCGCTGTCAGTTTTTTCCAAGGGAGTGAAGCGAGGCGATCTGGGCCTTGTCCTCCCATGACGCACAATCAGATGAAGTTCATTAAAAAACAGCAAAACTTTTCTTGTTTTTCTAAAAGTGAAGGTGGATTTAAAGGATCCACTCTCCACATCCTTAGAACGGTGACTGAAAATTTCCACTAGTTGATGTGGAGTTGTGGAGCTGACGACCTGGTGGCGACTCTCCTGCTGATAACACAACACGGCTTGCCGGCACTACCCCCACTACTCCACATGAAAGTTGAGGTTAGGTTGTCCATGTGATGCCGCGCGAGCAGAGGCTGGGCGCTTGTAAACAAAATATTCTGCAATCGCCTACTGATTACTTGTCACGGGCGTTACAGATCTTTAACCAGCTGCCGCTCACACCGCGGACATGTCTATTCAATTCGGCAAAGTTTGTTCTCTCATTTTGCGGGAACATTTTGGTGAAATTGTCGGAAAGGTTGGAACGGACTTGTACAAATGGGGACAAAAACCTTTAATGTCAGTAGTATCTTCTACTAAACTTTCCGTTGAGAAGGTAAGACTTGAAGATAAAGAGGTTTTAAGACAAAAACGTGTCTACGACCTCATGCTTTTAAAAGTTAGATTGATATTAATTGTATCATCTGCCCACTTTTCTGTATCACAAGGTACGACAATCACTGTGCATCCTTGTCCAGTATGGATTGGCAACTTTCTCAGCCGGCCGCTCTGACAGAATCGCAGAATATTCACTTCTGCCAGAGAAAGTATTTTCCCTTCTCAGATACCCAAGGTTTGTTTGAAAATTTTCTGCCTGTAAGCTTATAAATTATCATCAATGACTAAAGGGTTCTGACTCAACTGGCTTCAATAGGTATCTGTACCTAATCAAAACCAAATTTGGAGTAGAAGCTGAAATGCTGATGGAAGAATTCTTAAAGGCAGGGTTTGGCTCAGCATCTCGGATAATAATTCGGGCGGCTACAAGACTGAAAGAAAAAAAAGGTTTCCTATGTTTTTCATTAATAATTGTTCATCTTGTATTTGTTATACATTCATAGATGATGCTCTAAAACAGACCACTGTTACTTTTCAGAATTGGAAGATGCTAGTACAAATTTCCCCCTTTTGAGGGATAAATTTGTCTCATTGGTCAATAAGCAGTATCTGATGCGTTGCCCAGCACCTGAGAAAACTGAAGATGGGAAACCCTCTCTTATTCCGAAGCTCACTGTTGCTGAAAATCAGTTGTACTTACCACCTACTCTGAATATCAAAGCATTAACTATACTTGATGAAGGCAATCCTGCTGATGCTGGTGACGAAGGTGTATATTGGCGAATAAACTTTGATCGTTTCCACCAAGACTTTCGGTAGGTTTAAAAAAATATTTTAAAATGTGTTCTTTATGTTTGAATATTAGTGTTATTAATTTTTGTTTGTTGTTTTATAGTGACCAAATAATGGTAACAGCCATATCCAGAAGAATTGATGAAAATGGAGGTGAAATTATTCGATTGCTGCTACAACTGATGTACATTCGTACTGAGGCTTGGGCACAAATATCGAATCCGATCCCATTCACAGAGTTGCGGGATACATTGAGAAAACAAGATCCCCAATCACCTATCTTACAACATCTTGACCAGTACTTGAAAGTAATTGGTAAGCATTTAATTAAACCAAATAGTTACTTCCCAATACTAATTGAACATTTAGTTATTATTTTTTTCTTGGGTTTGGAATCAAAATGTTGTTTGTTTTAGAGGAGGACTCAAGCGGTTTTATTACCCGTGTTGGTGATAGCGGAGGCGGACAATACTGCATCAATATGCGCAAATCCTTTGAAGCCCTCGCCTGGAATTGTGTTGAAAATATTATTGTTGAACGCTTTGGATCAAAAGCTGCCCGCATATTTAGGTATAAAATTAGATCTGCACATTGCAGATATATCATATTTTAAGGTACCACATTAAGTTTCAAATTTATGCAATAACCAATCTTATGTGACAATTTTTTAAAGGTTGGTTAAGGACCGGAAATTTATTGAACAGGAAAAAATTCAGCAAATTGCTATGATACCAGCCAGGGAAGCCAAACAATTAACCTACAGGCTACTGCAAGAAAATTTCTTGCAGATTCAAGAACTGAGAAAATCTATGGCACAAAATGCAGGGCCAAATAAGTCATTCTTCCTTTTTCATGTTGACTTGGAGGAGGTATGTTTAAAAGTTTAGTAAGATTCCCATATTTTGAGAATGGTTTAGATGTCAATTTTAAAATAAAATATTTACAGGTGGCTCGTATGGTGCTGGATTTTAGTTACAAGGCCTTGTACAATGCTACGACAAGAAGAGAGCTGGAATCTGAGGAAAATAGGAGGTTAATAGAAAAGAAAAACAAAGTAGACTCCATAGCAGCTAATATGAGGCTACAAGGGGCAGCTCAAGAACAACTTGATGAGGTAACTGTTTTAAGTCTGGTTCTAGTGCACTTCATTTGTTCCCATTCTTTTCTTTTTTTTTAAATTTAAAATCTGCTGTGAAATTTCAGATTGAAGAAATGATGGCGCCAGCAGAAGTTGAACTTTTTACGAAAGTTATGAATAGAGTTCAGAAACTAAGTGAGGCAGAGCTCCATTTGGAACAGACAATATTTCTCATGCAATTGTTTTTAAACTACAGCACAAAATGAATTGTGTCTCATATTTCTAAGTTTATCTATGTATATTTATGTGGAACTATGTTGTAATTATGTTATTTGTTGTTATTACATGTGGGACTTAACATTTATGTTTTCTCGTACTTATTCCCCTCCCCCCCCCCTTCCCCCCTCTAAAAAAATAAAAAAAGATAGCTGCTTCGATGGTTACTTGAAACCACCCACCCCACGGGGCGGTCTCATTGGCGAGCAGTCGTCATCTCGCGGTACCCCGAGGTTTGCGTTTCCACGCCACCTTGGTGACCCTACTACCGAACTGCGTTCGAAACGCGGCACACTCCGCCTCTCACGGACTCTCTCACCATCCTCTGCCCTTCTACTGTCAAGAGGGAGGGAGAGAGAGAGAGACGGCCATCCACGCGACGCGGCTGATGTAACACGTCGGTCCTCAAGGAGGGGGCGGTATCTTGCTGGCAGGGGCCCAAAGGAGTAGTTTTGGGACTGGGAAGGGCTGAGGATGTGGGAGGGGGGGAGGGGGGTCAACCGGCCACATCCAACAGCTTCTCACCCCTACCCGCACCACGGTACCCAGACCCGGGCTCGTCAGTACATTTCACGCCCCCCAGTGTGTATCGGACCGCTCAACTCATCCCGCTGTCAGGCCGGCCTCATCGGCAACCAAGTTTACTGATGACGCCAAATTACATATCAGGTTTATTTTGTTAAAATCTCAAACGTCAAAAATGCCAGAATGCTAGTACCAGACTTGAGAAATCCCACCCACCTGATTAAGATTTTTTTTTCAAATGAGTTACCCCGTGCCCACCGCTGAGCCCTGTCCGCCCTCCACGATCGGACATAGCCCCCTGCCAGTGAGAGGAGAGCAGTCCCCTAGACCGCTCCCGGGGTCAGGAAGGCTTTATTCCTGGCACAACCCCTTGCGTCCCCACAGTGGACAACGAAACCGCCCAGACATATAACGGTACGGGCAGACGAGATCAGCAGCGCGCAAAGCGCGCAGCAGTTGCACGGTGGCGCCATCTCGCGGCGCCGGGGCACAACATCCAAGACGTTTGGTGTCGAGGTAGTCGTGTAAGGCCGACGGATACGCGCGGCGCGAGAAGTCGGCCCACAATTCGACGGTGGCGCCATCATGCACGGCGGCGGCCAGCGGTGCAACTGCAACGCTGCTGACGTAGTTAGGGGGGCCGCCGCCGATGGCGCCACCGTGCAAACTGCTGCTCGCTTTGCGCGCTGCTGATGTCGTCTGCCCGGACCGTTATATGTCTGGGCGGTTTCGTTGTCCTCTGTGGGGACGCAAGGGGTTGTGCCAGGGAATAAAGTCTTCCTGACCCCGGGAGCGGTCTAGGGGACTGCTCTCCTCTTACTGGCCGGGGGCTATGTCCGATCGTGGAGGGCGGACAGGGCTCAGCGGTGGGCACGGGGTAAAACTACTCTTTGGTAACTCATTTGAAAAAAATAATCTTAATCAGGTCGAAATAGACTACGCCCGGCCGCCTCCCCGGGGCCCGCGGCAGCTGCGTGCGGCCCCAGCTTTGTGCCGGCTTGACTGTAGGGCGCCGAGCTGCCCCGCCTGGCCCCGCCCGGCCCCGCCCCGCGGCACGCAGCGGCGGCTTGGCGGTCGGGACCGGCCGCCGGGACCGGCCGCGAGGCGAGCCCTCCCTGCCGGCCAGTTTAGTAGCCCCCGCCCCGCGCACGGCGTCAGCGTCAACAACGCCCTGCGGCTGCCCGCGCCCGCACCGGCTCCCGCGGCTCGGCTCGGCTCCGCGCCGCCGTGCTGCCCAAGTCCAGTCCACGGGCTGGCCGCGCCCCTCCAGCCGCCGGCCCTCGAGGACCAAAGAGTGCACCCGCCGCAGCATGAGTGGCCACGGAGGACAAGAAGGCCGATTCCGCATACTGCCGTGGCGACGCGCGGCTGTCGAGGCCCCCCGTCAGGCCGTCTGATGGCTGAACAGAAATAAATCGAGGGAACCCTAGCTCTGAACGTCGCAGCCGCACTCGAGCACGCGGGGGCCGAGTGCATCTCCCGAGTCTGAACGCGATGGTATGGCACACCCTACGCGGCGGCGGGACCGCGGCTTCAAAGGGGCGACCCCGTCCATTTTCTTTTTCGTCCTGCGCCTCGCCTCTTTGCAGGAGTGCATCGATTCTGACAGGCTGCATCATCGCTTGCCAGGCGCCGCGTCGGCGTCGGCGTGCTCTCGCCAGATGAGAGCTCGCCTTGACCCATACGCGTTCCGTATGCGACTCTTGGCGCGGCGCGGAGGGGCGGCGGCGGCGGCGTCAGTAGCTGCCCCTCCCCGTGGGGGTCTCGCGGCGTGGCGCGGCGCGGCTATCCGCCCCGGCCCGCCCCCTGCCCCGGCCGCACCGCACCGCTCCACGCTTGTGACGTGCACTTGGCACGGGGGGCGACACGGACGGAAATATCGCGTAGTCGTAGTAGAAGCAGTACGTCACGCGGCGCGGGCTTTTGTAAACCGTTCGTTCGGCAGCTGCGGGGCTCGCCGGGGCTGGCGAGGTGCGTGAAGCGCGCGCGCGTGAGAGAGAGCGAGAGGGAGAGAAAGAGAAAGCGGCGAAGGGGCCGCCACCACCACCGCCGCCCCGATCACGGACGATGTGCGATAAACACACCGCGCCGTGCCGACAACCCCTGGCCGGCCCGCCGTGGGTCCCCCCTGGGGCCCCGCGGGCTACTCGCCGAACGCACCAGCAGCCGCAGCAGCAGGGCCAGGCGGGGTGACAGGCGGCTGGACGCGTGTTTTGTTCAGTGTCGCAGAGCGGCGGCGTCTGGCTGCGCTCCGTGCAGTGCACGCGCTCAGTGCGCAGTGACCGGTCGGGGGCTCCCCTCACCCCGCTCCCGCGTACCACCATTTTAAAACTTTTTTTTTTGTAATTTTTTTGGGTGTAAAACATTACTTGAATTATTACTAGCTAATTTTTTTAAAAATTGGAGGGGGGCTATTTTCTATTTTTTCCCTTCACTGGTCTTACGGGGGTGTCCATGGCATTTTGTGGTTGCGCCACGCCCCCCTAGCAGACGACGCGATCAACACAGTCTCGCTGGCCGTGCAGGTGGCGATGGCGGCGCGCGGGTGCGGGGCGCTCCTGCTCGTGCTGCTGGTGTCGCTGCAGCTGGCCGCCGAGGCCGACGCCAAGGTGTCCACGTCCTCGCTGTCCTCGTCCTCCGCGCTCTGCAGCAAGTTCCCCAGCTTCTGCGGCGACCAGGCCGCCGGCGAAGACAAGAAGGGCAAGAACACGCACCAGCGGTTCGCCGAGACCAAGTGGAGGAAGCCCAAGGGCGACAACGAGATCAGAGGTACGCTTCGTTGGCCGAATCTACATCATTTTCAAATATTAAAAAAATAAAAGTTCGTCTAGCCAATATTACTAACACCAGCAATAGGCTCCTTCACACATTCTCTATGTATGATGTACGAGGTGTCGCTAGCATTGCTATCGTGCCCAGGAAGGGAGCCAACTGCCCCCTCCCCTCCCCCCGCCTGTCTCCTCCCTCAGTTTTATTGTCTAATTAAGTGGACACATTGTACTGCACTGTTCCCTGTGCGGTTTGCCGAATTGGCCGCACTTCAAGCACCCCTTCGCCACGGGTATTTTTTCGCGCCCCTTCTGAGGTGTGTGCTTAATGAGGCGTTTAAAAATGGCGGCCGGCTGCGCAGACGGGCCGCGCTGGCGGCGACGCGAGGCCGCGGCCGCTGCCTCACCACTGCGACTGCCTTTTGCAGGGCACCTGGCGCCCAAGAAGCCGGTCAAGGGTCAGCAGGACGATGCCGAGGTGGACGAGGCGGCCGCGCTCCGGGCCGCCACCATCCGGGAGGCGGAGGAGCGCATGCGGCTGGCCAGCGGGGGCCGCGCCGGCGCCGGGGCCGACGCCTTCGACAAGAAGAGGACGGTGGAGGACGCCCGCAGGAAGGCCCACCTCATCCAGGAGGCCCGCCGGAAGCGGCGGCAGCGGCTGGAGGAGCAGGAGGCCGAGGTAGGCGGCGGCAGCTGCGGCAGCGGCGGCGGGCCGCCCGGCAGGTAGGCAGGCCCGGGGCGCGGGGCTGCGCGGCGGGCCGGCCTGCTGGGCTCTGCAGGCCATCGCCGGCCTCGGGCCCCCTCAGCGTGTGATGTGGATCTGTGTTGCAGGATGAGGACGAGGACGAGATGGTAGTCGAGGTCGAGGAGGAAGAAGAGGAGGAAGCAGACGACGACGAAGCCGTGGTGGAGGACGACGACAGTGAAGAGGACGACGAGGAAGACAGCGAGGAGCTGAGCGAAGAGGAGGAGGAGGAGGAAGAGGAATACGTGGAAGAAACTCCGGCAGCTGAAGAGGAGGAGGAAGAGGAGGAAGAAGAGGAGGAGAAGAGCGAGGAGGTCCTGGCCAAGTACGAGGACGAGCCGGAGGACGAGGACGACAGGCTCGCGCAGAGGAAGATACGCGAGGCGGTCCTTCGGCGGCGCAAGTGGAAGGAGGAAGAGGCGAGGATGAAGCGGCGGGAAGAGGAGCGGAAGAGGGAGGAAGAGGAGAGAAAGAAGAAAGAAGACGAGGTACGCCGGCGAAGAATAGACGAGATAAGAAAGAAGAAGCGACAGGAAGAAGAGGAGAGGCGAAAGCAAGAAGAAGAGGAGGAGAGGCGCCGAGAGGAAGAAGAGGAGGCGGAAAGACAAAGGCTGGAGGAAGAGGAGGCGAGACGGAGAAAGGAAAAGGAAGAACAACTGCGGAAACAGAGGTAACAGCGTTGGACTTTTGACGCTGCCCCGAATCCGGGTGTTTGTTCTGAATTATTATCGTAGCCGTTTACATTAGGTATTGCCAGTGAGATTCGCGTTAGGTTTGTGTGCTATCGTAGGCGAGTGCCGCTGTCAGAAGAGTGGACTATCTAGAAAAATTAGTATTCGTTTTTCATATTGTAAATGTTGCTCAATTGTGTTCACCCGCCCTGCTCTGTGTGGAACCCATCGCTTGATACGTTCAGCTCTGATATATTTCTCAGATCCATTCCTTTCACGTAACTGCTACCACATTGAATTTCTCATATATTGCTGGAAGAAAATCACCCGCCTTGCTCTTTCGTTCCGCCCTTTTCTCACCCCGCACATTTCTCTCCCTGCCTCGCTCTCTCTCCTCCTCGTCCCCTCACGCTCTCTGACGCGCGCTCTCTCTCTCTCTTTCTTTGCCCTCACTCTTTCAGAAAGCAGACCTCCCCTCTGCTAACATCTCAAACTGCACTCCGCGCCCCTTGCCATTCTGCCACCGTCAGCACTCTTGTCTTCTCAACCCTCAAGCAAGACGGCAGAAGCCACGACCAGAGCCGTATCCACCACTCGGTGCAGCCCTAGCACTTGTACCTTTTTTGTTATTTTATTTGTCAGGACACCATGTAAATATTTTCATAGATTATATAATCTAAATAATATTAGTAAATCATTTCCGACTTTTGCGCGCGCGCAATGTGACTGTTCTTAGGTAAGTGCCTTCTCATTTTTGCAGAGAAGAGAAAGAGAGAGAAGAACGGCGACGAATCGAAGAGAAAGAAAGAGAGGAAAAGCGACGACGCGAGGAAGAGGAGAGGAAACGAAAAGAAGAGGAGGAAAAGAAACTGAGGTTGGAGCAAGAGAGACAGAGGAAACTCAGGGAAGAGCAGGATGAGAGAGAAAGAATTGAAGAGGAGAAGCGTAGAAGGCTGAGGGAGCAGGAGGAGGAGGCTGAGGAGCAAAGGAAAAGACTGGAGGCAGAGAAACGGCAGAGGGAAATTCAAGAAGAAGAGCGGAGAAAGGAGGAGGCAAGGAAAGAGTTAGAGAGGAGAGAGGCGGTGGAGAAAGAGAGGAAAAGGAAAGAGGAGGAGAGAAAGCACGAGGAAGCAAGAAAGAAGTTAGAGGCAGAGGAGAGGGAGCGAAAGATTAAGCTAGAACAGGAGAAGGAGCGCAAAAGAAAGGCCGAAGAGGAAGAGAGGGAGCGTAAAAAAAGGGAACAGGAAGAGGAAGAAAGGAGGCGCAAGCTAGAGGAAGAAGAGAAACGGAAAAGGAAATTGGAGGAAGAGGCCATGAAGAAGAGAGACGCCGAAGAGAAGGAAAGGGTAAGGAGACAGGAGGAGGAAACGAGAAAGAAGAAGCTCGCTGAAAAGGAGGAAAAGGAGAAGAAGCGCGCGGACGAGGAAAAGAAATCGAAGGCGAAAGACGCGAGAACGGGGAAGAGCGGTGACGACGACGGCGGGGAGGAGAGGGGTCCGCGAGTCCGGGAGGCGGGGGTCGGCGACGACGACGACGACCAGACGTCCTGGATGTCGGGCTTCCCCGAGTTCTTCGCGCCCACCGCCGACGACGACGTCAAGAACGAGGAGTGCAGGAAGCACAGCAGGATCTTCGTCCAGCACCTCGCCAAGTACAAGACGTGGGCCCTGAGCAGTGAGTATGCCCCCGTCGGCCCCCGTCGGCCGCCGCGCCGCCGCCGGACTGCAGTGAGATGAGTGTTCGTGTCCTTTGCAGTGTACGACGCGACGGCCAAGCTGCCGGCGGGGGTCTTGAGCGGCAACGGCATCCAGCTTGGCGACTTCGATGAGTGCCTCGGGGTGGACGTGCGTCTGCGGCAGAGGTAGGCGAGTCGGCGCGGCCGGCGAGCATCCGGATCGAGGGCTCGGCCGGCCACCCTGACGTTGGGCCTCTGCCCTCCAGGTCGTCGGCGGCGAGCGCGTCCCCGACGGAGGCCGCGGGCGAGGAGGCCGCCGTCATGGCCCGCGCCGTGTCCTGGTTCGCCGACCTGGTGCGGCCCGTGCTGGAGCCCGTGCTGGGGCCGCGCGAGGACCCGGGGCTGGTGCACATCCGAGGCCGCTACTGCCTGGCGGGGCTCGACCTGGACCTGGCCAGGGGCAGCACCAAGGAGCCGGGGCTCAAGGCCGCGCTGGACCGCACCGTCGCGCACTCCTTCGTCAGGGGCTCCCTCAACGACGTGAGTAGGGGGACACAGAAACAAAACAAAAATGCGAAGAAAACAATTTATCAAAATTGAGGGAGAACGGTGGGGTTGCAGTCGTCGCACTTCGTGCAGCGCTTCCGCACGCTGAGCTGGGGCCTGTGCGTGCCGGAGGCGTGCTCGGCGCGTGACGTGGAGCAGGCGCTGCGGGGGGCGGTGGCGCGCTTCCAGCGCAGCGGCGCCTGGGGCTCCGGGCTGGTGCGCGCGCGCGTCGCCGTCCCCGCCGACGGCTGCCGGACGGCGCCCCCGCAGCGCGGCGCCGCGGCGCTGCACCGGCTGCCGCCCACCTTCTTCCTGGCCTGCGGCGCCGGCGCGCTCCTGCTCCTGCTCGCCCTCGTCGCCACCGTCAAGGACACCGGCCACGAGCCCGACGAAATAGGCGGCCGTGAGTACCCTCCGAGAGTCACGCGTGCATACGGAAAATTTTGCGAAAAAGGGTTTAATGGCAAAAAAAAAATTGAAAGGCAAGGTTGATGTTATTTCGGAAATTAAGTCTTGTCGGAGGGCATGGAGCAGCATGGTCGGGCTGAGGGGCGGTGGCTGACGGCTGTGACTCTCGGGCCGCAGTGTCCGGGGTGGTGGCCTGCTTCTCGCTGCGCCGGAACTGGTCCTCCCTCACGGCCCCGGACGACCCCGGCGCCGACGACATCCGCTGCATCAACGGCGTGCGCAGCATCTGCTCCCTGCTCCTCTACGCCGCGCACAAGGTCAGCTCACAAATTTTTTTTTCTCCGCAAAAATAAGTTGCCTGTTTGTAAAACAGTAAATTTTAAAAGTTAAAAAAAATTGAAGCCCTTTAGAAAAAAATTCGAACTTCCCGAAAAAATAAGATTTTGAACTTCTTGAAACTCAAAGGGGCTAAATGTTGGTTCGTCAGGTGCTGGTGATCGCGGCGATGCCGTTCAGCAACCGCAGCCACCTGACGGCGCTGGCCGCCAGCCCCGCCTCGCTGCTGCTCCGCGGCTCCCTCATGTACACCGACACCTTCCTGCTGCTGTCCGGCGCGCTCGCCGCCTTTCACCTGAGCCGCCACCTCAGCCGCAGCGGCAGCCTGGACTGGGCGGGCCGGCTGGCGACGCGCGTCATCAGGTCTGCATCGCTTTTCTGGATCTCCCTGACACTTGCCGCCGGAGACGGCCGGAGACGGCCGGAGACGGCCCAGCAGACGACGGACAACGATCTACTTCCGGTCGGGGGGCCTCGCTTCCGCGTCGACATGCCCCCGTCGCGTCCCGAAATACGCCACTCAGATCTGGATCAGGGCCTCCAGCTCCTGGAGCCGGAGCCCCGCGCGACTTGACGCAAAACTCGGTTTGTCATTGTGCGCGAATCCGGGTGTGTCTGTCTGTGCGCAGGTTGACGCCGACGCTTGGCATCGTGACGGCGGCGTACGCCTACGTGCTGGAGCACATCGGCACGGGCCCGCTGTGGGGGCAGCTGGTGGAGTCCAACGGCCGCATCTGCCGCGAGCACATGTGGCGCAACCTGCTGTACGTCAGCAACTTCTGGCCGTTCGAGCAGATGGTGAGCCCCGGCCTCCTCGTGAGGCCCCCCCGTGCAGGTGGTGGTGCTGGTGCTGGTGCTGACCATGACCCCCGTGACCCCGGCAGTGCGCGCCGCACACGCACCAGCTGGCGCTGGACATGCAGCTGTCGCTGCTGGTGCCGCCGCTGGTGTGGCTGCTCGTCAAGGCCTGGCCGCTCGCCTCCCCCGCCGTCCTGGCCCTCATCGGCACGTCCACCTGGCTGCGGCAGCGGGCCGCGCTCGAGCACCGCGTCAGCCTCCTCATCTACAACGGCGTCAAGTACGTCCCCATGCGTTACGCATTTTTTTTATTTTTTTTTCTACGGGCGAGGGATCTGTTTTCCAAATCATTCTGTCCCGCCCGCAGGCCCGCGGATCTGTACCGCGCCGCGGACGTGTCGTACATCCAGGCGCCGCACCGCGCCACGGCCTACCTGACGGGGGTGGCGCTAGGCTACCTGCTGCACCGCGTGCCGCGCCGCCTGCACATCCCCAAGGGCCTGCTGCTGCTGGGCTGGCTGGCGTGCGCCGGCCTCGCCGGCTGGGCGCTCTTCTCCCAGCGGCACGTCGCACGCTTCGACTACAAGCTGGACGTGGCGGAGGCGGCCCGCTTCAATGCCCTGGCCCCGCTGGCCTGGGCCGGCGCCATGGCCTGGCTCATCTTCGCGTGCCACACCAGCAACGGCGGTAGGTATCCGGCCCTGGGCACGCCGCCTGCGAGCGCCGGGGTAGGCAGCCCCGCCCGACGCGCGTGCCGTGCGCGGCCCAGGCTTGCCTACCCTCCGGGCGCCCCCCTCACCCCCACCGCCCCCCCGCAGGCTGGCTGGACCGGGTGCTGTGCGCGCGGCCGCTGGTGCTGCTCAGCAGGATCTCGTACGCCTTCTACCTCATCCAGTTCCCCGTCTTCTTCTACAACGCCGGCTCCGTGCGGTCGCAGAAGGAGTTCAGCGTGACTGCGGCGGTAAGCTCCAGCCGGCTGTCTCCGTCACACTTACGGGCCGCTCCATAAGAGAGCGAGAGAGACAGTGTCCTGTGACGTGACGCTGGACTGCTTGCAGCTGGACCTGTGGGAGCTGCTGCTGGTGCTCGCGCTGGCCACGCTCGTCACGCTCTTGGTGGAGATGCCGATGCAGAGCGTGCGGTCCGCCCTGGGCAGCAGCAAGCGGCGCCAGAGCCTCAAGTGGGAGCCGCAGCCCCCGCCGACCCCGACCTCGCCGACGGCGCCGTCCTCGGCCCACGGTAACCAAGGAGGACCTGTCTACGCTCAGCCAGTTCCCAGATCGCCAAAATATTGCGGCGACGATTGTAACGGTATCCGCCCCAGTGTGTCTTAGGGGGGCGTTCGTAAACCACCTGGCCACCTGGGAGCAGGCTAGGGGCTGTTCATAAATGACGCGCGAAAAGTGGACTGAAATCGGCCTCGTGGTTTCCGGAAGGCCCCTTGTTAATGCCGCGACCCCGTGACGGGGGCGTTCTCTCCGCTTCCAGAGCTGGCCGCGGCCTACTACTACAGCAACCCCGCCGTGACGGACGTCTACACGTCGCGGCCCAAGGTGGAGTGATAACGAGAAGAGAGCGGCGCGAGGCGAACGGGGTGGCCAAACGAGACGCGGCGGCAGCAAAGCGGCGGCGGAGCGGCGGCCTTCCATCTGCCAGCGCATCTCCCGACGGCGGCCGCTGCGGCCGCGGCCCCGGCCCAGGCTGGCCACCGCCTCCGGGATACGCTTCGTACTGGCCGCGAGACAGAACAGAGATGCGCCCTCGATTACATTCTCGAGGCTGCTCTGCTCTGCTCTGCTCTGCTCCCGCGGCGCGGCGCGCCCAGGGCTGCATTTTTCTTTTCTTTTCCTGGCTGTGTTTTCGTTCATCGACAGCTTTGCTCTCGGCAAAGTGAAATTAATGGCGTGTAATGAACGATTATATTATCCAAGGCATGACATTCAGGGCTGACGGGCCGGACCCGACTTCTTATCCGTGATTGCTGTTAGAAAGACTGATGTTCCACTGACAAAAAAAATGTGTGCAAAAACAGCTAAAAACAAGCTCTCTATGGACTCAAGCGTACGCTGAGGAAGTTCCCGTGTGGAATCATTTAATTTAAACTCTCGCAATGAGTTGTTCCACCAGCATTTTTTTTGTTTTGTTTTGGATCTGAGACGATTTTTCTAGCAGTGTACCATAAAGAGGCTGGACAGCGATCTCAAACCTCTTCCTGATCTTATTGGGAAAGGATGTAGATAGACGTTTCCTCGACTGTAAATCTTGTAAACCAGCGTCATGAATTTAAATGTATTTATTGTGTAAATAAATAGACTTATTGTAACAAACAAGACATTGATTTCTTCATTAATCCCACTCCATCCCACCCCAAAGCTCTTGCTGCATTCAGAGCCGGCAATGCGCGTACGCGTTATAAATTTCACAATTCAATGAATCGTCTGCTTCATTTCTTCGGCGGACTGCACTTTGAGTGAGGGGCGCGAGGAGGGGGAGGGTAGGGGGGGGGGGGGGGAGTATGAGTGGGCTAGCTACTGTAGGCAGGTGGGGGCCGGACGGGTGGCTGCGGGAAATCCGAATGGAGCAAATACCGCACTCCCGCCCCCTCCCCCTTTACCCCTGCGTGGTCGCGAGCCGCTGCGTGCGAAGCACCCGCGACAGCGACACGCCGTCGCCCCGGCCCCCCGGGGCCCCACTCACTGGGCCCCACTGGCCGCCGCGGAGACAGCCGCCGCTGCGGTCAGGTCCAGCGGGGTGGTCCGGTCGGATCCGGTGCCTCTTGGGTCGCCGTCTTGGGCTCGCCGGGGCGGCCAGTCAACGTGAGGATGGCGTGGACGCGCGTGCTCTTGGCCGGCGTGCTGCTCGCGGCGCGGGGGCCCGCCCCGGCGGCCGCGGACGCCGCCGTCCCCGCGCACCACCAGAACAGCCTCCCGCACGGCGGCGGTCACCGCACGCCGAAGGCCCTCGCCCCGGGCCCCGGCGGCGCCACGTACACGGACAGGGACATCAGCGGCCTCCTCACTGTCTGGGGGCACAACGACAGCCACAAGGGTACGTCACGCCATGGCTGGAGCCGGTTCCGGTTCCGACAGCCGCGTGCTCACTCCGGGCCTCTTCTGACCGCCAGGGGTGGACCGCATCGGCGAGGAGGCCCTGCAGAGGGTGGACCTGCTGCGACTGATCCGGGACCACGCGACGTCCCCCGGGTGCCGGCGCGCCCTGGACCACGTCCTGGAGGCCAGAGACAGGCTGCAGATGTGGGCGCTTCAGAGTGAGTCCGCGCAGACTGCGCCCCGCCACACTGCCGCCACTCGTGACTGCGAATAACAGCGACGGCCCTTATCCGCAGTGCATTCGGCGTCCGTGGCGCTGCCGGATGCGCTCCTGGCCGGCACCGTGTACAACCTGGGGGACTTCGACGGCTGCCTGTCCGTGCCCGACTCCATGTACTGCCTGCTGGATGCGGAGGTGCGGCCGGCGGCGGCCCCCGGGACGCGGCTCACCGAGCACGCCGGCGACGAGCTCAGCCCCTACCAGCCCCCGCACGGCTCCAACGCCACGCTGTGGGACATGTTCAAGGTAGTGCACTCGACGAGCGCAGGTGAAGGCGCCCGGACCGAGCCGACACCCTGACGACGGCGACCCTTCTGTGCCGCCAGACGTCCGGGAACCGACGCCGCCTCCGCCGCGACCTCCAGCAGTGGGCGCTGTGCGTGCCGTCGGCGTGTGGCCGCGAGCCCGGCGTCCCCGAGGCCGCCGCCAGGCGCAGGCTCGGGGAGGCCGCGGCGGGCGCGGTGCGCGGGCTGGGCCGCTCCCTCGGCGTCGACCTGCTGCTGCACCTCGACCCCGCCGACTGCACCGCCCCCTCCCAGCAGGACGCCGACCACACCGACGTCCTGCGCGCCCTGCGCAACCGCCCCGACTTCCTGGCAGCGAGGTGCGTGCGTGCGTGTGTGTGTGTCTGCCTGTCATTGACAGGCGTCGTGCGTGTGTGTGTGTGCGTGACTGCTCCCCTGCGCAGCCTCGCCCTCCTGGCGTTCCCCGTGCTGGTGGCGGCCGTCTCTCTCCGGGACTGGAGGGAGGACTACTGGCCCCGCGGCGCCGCGGCCAAGCAGCACGCCGCGGGCGCCCTGGCCAAGGTGCTGCGCTGCTTCTCGGTGGGCCCCAACTGGAACAAGCTGTCGCAGCGGCAGGACTCGGACATCCTCTCCATCCAGGGCGTGCGCACCGTGACTATGGTCCTCATCACCTTCTCGCACAGCGTCCTGTACACCATCTGCGGGCCCCTGCGCAACCCGGACTACGTGGAGGACGTGAGTACACAGTACGGAGTAGCTACCCCCCGGGAGTGACGCCGCCCCCCACACACACCCGTCTGCCGCAGTCGTACGGGTTCAACTCCAGGATGCTGCTGATCAACGGCGCCATCGTCGTGTCCACGTTCTTCGTCATCAGCGGCTTCCTGGAGGCGCGCCTCTCCATGCGGCACCTCGGCAAGATGCGCCGCTTCTCCCTGCCGGTGGTCTTCGTGCACTACGTCATCCGCTTCGCCAGGTCGGTGCAGCTCCCCGAAGGGATTCCCCCCTCCTCCTCCTCGCCGGCGTTTGAACCTCTTGGCTTTTCGCGCCTCCACGCAGGCTGCTGCCGGGGCTCGCCGTGATGCTGGCCGTCGAGGTGTTCTGGGTGGAGATGATGGGGTCGGGGCCGATGTGGAACCAGGTGGTCGGCAGGGGCGTGCGCGACTGCAAGGACAACTGGTGGGCGCACCTGCTGTTCATCAACAACTACTACAGCCCGGACTCCCGGGTAAGTCAAGAGAATTTTTTTTATGTCACATTTGCGATAAAAATCAAAGGGAAATGTGAAAACGGGGTCTGTCAGCAAAAAAATTTTTTTACATGTCCTCTTGTGATCCAGTGCTTGATCCAGACGTGGTTCGCGAGCGCGGTGCTGCAGCTGTACCTGGCCACGCCGCTGCTCATGTGGCTGGTGAGCCGGTGGACGCTGCGCGCCAAGTGGCCGGGCTTCCTGCTGCTGGGGGCGCTGCTCGTGGCCGCGGCCGCCGCCTACGTGGTCTCCACCGTCTCCCAGGGCCTCCACCCCATGCTCTTCGCCTACCCGCAGTCGGTGGCCTTGACTCTCCCGGTAGCAGCTCACCGGCCACCCCGCAGAGGCCCGGACCCCCGGACCCGGACGGCGGGGGGAGGGCCCGGGCCTCCGCGGGGGGCGGCGCCGAACTCCACGAGCACGGCGGTGACCTCCCTGTCCTCCGCAGGGTGCTGCGGCGCAAGGGCGTGTTCTCGGACCCCACCTTCACCCACCAGTACGTGGCCACGCACGCCAACGCCGTGCCCTACGTCGTGGGGCTCATCGTCGGCACCCTGTTCTACCTGGCCAGCCACCGGCAGTGGCGGCCCACCAAGGTGGTGGGGAGGGTCATGTGGTGCGGCATCCCGCTCGGCTTCCTGCTGCAGCTGGCCACGCTCATGTCGGCCGCCGTCTTCTACCTGCCCTCGTTCCGCGAGCGGCCGCTGCTCGACGCCATGTACGGCCCCGCGCGCCAGCTCGCCTTCTCCGTGCCCACCGCCTGGCTCCTCTTCACGTGCAGCGTCGGCGCCGGCGGTAAGTCTCCTCGCCCCCCCCCCCCCCCCCCCGACCCTGACCTGAGCTAACACGGCCCCTCCCCACGCAGGCGCGGTGAACACCCTCATGACGTGGACGCCCGTGCTGGTGACCGGCCGCCTCACCTACTCCGTCTACCTCAGCCACCTGACCCTCATCAACGTCCGGGCGGGCTACGTCCGCCAGCCCGTGGTGATGAGCACCGTCTCCTCGGTGAGTAGCGCGGCTCATCGGGGTGCTCCGGGCCCGGGCCCCGTTCTCACCGCGCCGCTGTTTGTGTGTGGCAGATATGCCAGGCCGGCTCCGACGTGGTGTACGCCTACGTGCTCGGCCTCGTCCTCTACCTGTGCGTGGAGGCGCCAATGTCCAACGTCCAGGCCCTGGTCTTCGGCTACTGTGAGTACACACCCCAAAAAATATTTTTCTCAAAAATCATTTTTTTCAAAATATTTTTATCCGTTTGCATGTGCGTGGCTGCAGTCTTTGAGAAGGCAGGGGTGACCGACCTGCTCCCCGACAAGAACCCCAAGCCGGCAGTGCGGCCGGGGACCTCGACGACCACGGACGGCGGCGCTGACCAGGACGTCCGGTCCGCCCACGACGCGGAGGTCGGGGACGGCGACGGCGAGGACGCCGCCGGGGCCGCGGCCGGCCGGTGGACCCGGCGGTCGTCCAGCTGCACGTCCAAACTATGACACCAGGCCATGACCACGTATTACGATACACACATATTTATATACTGACCAAGTCGGAGTGCGCTGAAACCGCATAGCTTTAATTATCGAATATTTTAGTCTTCATTCTCGTAAATAATAATAAACTGTGTAATACAGCATTTCTTGGCGTGGCGTTTCTTTTCTCCCCCAGAATTAGAATTGCAATACATTCCATACAATAGATGTACATTGGATGTAATATCAAGGCTTCTCATGAGTCGTTCGCCCCCGGCGCTCTATCTCTATGTATCAAGCGACGTGTGTCGTAGGGCACGTCGCTTGTGACTGTGGCCATGCATGGGGCATTCACGTCACCTTCGTGACGGGGATTTAGCATCCCCTTTAAAAATTATTTAATATCAGACGCTAGCAAAAAAAAAAATTATTACGGTGACATTTCTCTAGCCTATGGGACGGAGGGAGAGCTTCGGGAAATACCTGTGATGGGAATCAGACCTACCGGACCTTGTCGGCGGGGGACCCCTCCGGCCGCACCAGAACGACGGTTTCCTACTACCTGAGCCCCCTCCCCCCCCCCTCGCAATCCGGTAGGAGTTCAGAAAATTCCGGAAAACGTGTGACGCGCTTTTCTGGGCGTTCCCATACATTTTCCCGCGCCGCGGGCTTTCCGCCCGAGCCGAACGCGGCCCCTCGGAGCCTCCCCGCCGCCGCGGCCGCCGGGCCCCGCCGGGCCCTGCCCTCACCCTCCGCTAGGTGTCTGGGTCAGGGCCTCGCCGTCAGCCAGCCAGTCAGTCTCACGCCGCCGTCACCGCAGCCGGGTCGGCCCACCGCACCGCATCACTTCCTTTCCCGGCCGCCGAGAGACACCACGGAGCCCACGGCCGAGCCCGCGCCCGCGTCCCCAGAACAGAGCAGAAGCGACGCCGGGGCCGTCTCGTGAGCCTGAAACACCCTGCCCGCCCCGCCGTCGCGTCGGGCGACATGGACGGGCTCCTGGCGTGCGGCAGCTGCGGCGAGGACCTGGACCTGCGCCGCCGCCGCCCCAAGCTGCTGCCCTGCGGCCACACGCTGTGCTGCGGCTGCGTGCGCGACAACCACAACAAGTGGGGCGGCCCGGACACCGGCGCCTGGACGGTCTGCTGCCCCGCCGACAGGCAGAGCTTCTTCGCGGGCCCCGACCCCGGCCTGCTCCCGGACGACCTGCAGCTCGTGTGCTGGCTCGGTGAGTGACGAGGCGAGGCGCCGACGCCGGGAGAGCGGCGTGCTCAGCGGACGTCATGGTGACGCGTGTGTGCTTGTGTGCGTTTCAGAGGCGACCTCGCAGGGCGTGCTGGAGTGCGTGTGCTGCGGCCGCGCCTTCGACGCGCTGCTGCGGCGGCCGGCCGCCCTGGACTGCGGCCACGCCATGTGCCGCGTGTGCGTGCAGGAGGCGGCGGACGCCCGGGCGCGCGCGCAGCTCCGCGCCCTGATGCCGCCGCCGGCCCTGCCCCTCTCCGTGACCCTGGCCGCGGGGCGCCCGCTGACGCGGCGGCCCTCGCGCCGCGACTCTGTGGACGAGTCCTGGGACTACTCCCAGGAGGACGGCGACACCTGCACGTCCTCTTCCCTGTCCTCGCTGCCCAGCGACGACGACGGCTGCACCGCCGTGGGGGCGGACCTGACGGTCGACTGCCCCGTCGAGGGGTGCGCGACGGGGGTGCGCGTCCGCGACCACTACCACCTCCTCAGCTGCCTGGACGACTCGGCCCTCAGGCGCAGACGCGTCAAGAAAACGTGCGTGGTTACCGCGGGTTCCCATCCATTTCAATTCAATATTTTTTCTTAGTTTTTGACCGTCGCTTTTCTCTCCCCCGCAGGCCGAGGCGCAGGGAGTCGCTCCGCGCCGACGACGACCTGCACGCCGAGCTGCTGGAGAAGCTGTCTTTGCTGGAGAAGCACGTGAGCGCCGTGGGCGAGCACGCCGCCGCCGCGCAGCAGCAGCAGACGGTGTCGGCCGTCTTGAACGTGACCACCAGCGGCACGACCAGCCTGAGCGGGGAGCGGCACGTGGACGAGCACGAGCTGCACGCCGTGCTGGAAGCGCTGCGCCGCGTAGTGGAGCACAAGGTGGGTGGCGCGGGTTCAAATACCGCCGACTCCCCAAGGGGTGGCCCGTTTCTCCAGGTTTCTCCGAGTCTTTATCCTTCTCCTCGGTTCCAGGATTCGCCGCCGCGTGAACAACCTGCAGTGCTCCAGCGGTCCGCGGTGAGCCACCCTGCTCTCCCCGACCTCCTGCAGAGCGAGAGGGGCGTGGCGGCGGCGCGGAGCAGAGACGACGTGTCCGCAGTCGAGACCCTAAAGGTAGGGGGAGGACGGGGGCGAGCCCTTCGCGTCGTGTCCGGCGGGGTGTCGTCGGAACGCTATCAAAATTCTGTATCGGTGTTGGCAACACTGTATGTTGACTGTCTCCGTGTGTTCTCGAATTGCAGGAGGTCAAGATCGCGCTGGACGTCTGGGAGCTGTCACTGCACCCGCCCGGAGAGATGCGTGTGAAGAAGGAGGCCCTTCTGAGATCGGACAGTGAAGTGAGCTCGGTTCTCCAGCACTCCTCGCTGCTGCTGCCGCCGCCGCGTCTATCCCACTGGGCTGAACGGTTCCTTTTGTGTGTGTGCAGATTTGGAAGCTGACTGGCGTGGACTGCTGGTCAGACCCCGAGTGGACGGAGCGGCTGTTGCGGCGGGCCGCCCCCCACGTGGAGCAGCTGCAGCTGCGGTACCCGGGCCGCGAGCACCTGCGGGTGGTGCGCGAGGCCATGCCCCACCTGCGCCGGCTGGAGCTGCGCGGCTGGAGAGGCCAGGAGCTGCTGGAGCAGCCCTTCAGCTTCGACGAGACGCCCGCCAGGAACCGACACACGCTGGAGTGGCTGGAGGTGAGTTGCGGGAAAGCGAGGGGGGAATTCTGGTATTTGATCCGGGCTGGGGCAGCCTGGAGACCCGGGGCCCGGGGCTGGGCTCCCCCTGGCGCACGCCGTCAACGCCGCACTCGTGCTTCCAGGTGTTCATGCCCGAGCCGACGGCGCTGTCCCTGCTGCGCGCGCACCGCCGCTCCCTCCGCAAGGTCCGCTTCATCGTGGCCGACGAGTGGGGGCCGACCACGACCACGACCACGGCCTCTGGCACGGCGCCGACCTCGGACCAGGACGAGGGCCTCGGCAGCGATGCGGAGGAGGATGGGTACTGCGTGGTGCCGTACGCCGAGGACGCCCTGCGCAGCCACTGCTGGGACGGCCTGCTGCAGGAGCTGGGTCCGCGGCCGCGGCCGCTACCCTCCGACGGGGACCCCCGCGATGCCGCGCTGTCCTCGCTCACGCTCCTGTGGCCGTCCGCGCGCCCGCACGACTCCTGGCACTGCCGGAGGTTTTGCCGCGTCCTCCGCTCCGCCAGGCCGCACCTGGTCGTGGACTGTGAGGTGTGCAGGCAGCACCAACGTCGGGATAACTTCATCCAAACATGATCTTCACTCGTCGCGTCGGTGTGCCCATCGCTTGTATGGGACAATGAACGGGGCTTACCATGCGCGGCCATGGTAGACAAACCCGTGTGCTTTGTTTTAATTTGGCGACTGTACAAGAATCGGTGACGGATTCTGACTGAACGGTATTAAGTAAAGGTTTCATTGAGGTTTTAGATACGCACATGTAAATTATTTGTTGTTGAGGAGTTATTGCGAATGAATTGTGGATGTATTATACTGGCTGTAAATAAAGAAACGTTGAATTTAAGAAATGATTTTTATTTGTTCAATGGGAGCAAAATCCATGCATTAAACAAACCAAATTTCCTTAAGGTACTATATTTACCAAATATACACACTGGACCTTGAGGCCCAGAGGAGAAAAACATCAGTCGCTGCTCATCAGAAAATACTTTAAATATGTACAAATGTTTTATAATAGTACATGGCTCCACAAAACCTCATCGCAAATAATGCATACAATATGTTCCATGGCCCTATCCTGTCATTTACATCCCAGGAACTCTGCAGGATTAACAATGTCCCTGTATTTTGCTTGCCGCTAAAAAAGTTAAATAAAGGGGAACACAGTAGCCTAGGCTCTCTCCCCCCAAAATAAAACAAACTAAAACATTTAAAATTCATTAGACATAATAATTACAGTTGGCATGTTGCTTAGGAAATAATCAAGCTGGACTACCGCAGTGTCCTTAATCAAAACTGATGAAGTCCTAGATAACACACACAGTATACATACACGGCCATTTCAGCATGTGTACAATTTTCAGTCTTGAGCGTACAATTGTTGTGCTTGAAACATACTCTTCTCCTCAGTGGCGAAAGCACTTTTAGTCCGAGCTCCATCCACATTATTCACTCTGCCTATTCACACATCCAACAAAAGTATCAGATCATTATAAAATTATATGCAAGAACACAAGAAAGAGAGACCACAAACTAAGTATGATCAAGCCCCTCCTTTAAATCATTTCAGAGCCTGATAGAAGTTGAATTCAACAGAGGAATTCAGCAGTTTATTTCGTTTTGTTCAATCACCTACAAAGGACATAGTCCATATCACACAATATTGCCATTTCTGCCAGAAGGCAAATAAATGATATATGGGGTATCAGGCAGTAACTTACTTATCTGTGTGCAGAGTAATTAGGGTAAAAGACAACCAATCAGATTACGATTGAAAATCACATTTCCCTAACAAAATTTTAGAGCAAAGGGAAAATTATTCCTAAATGTAAAAATTAATGAAGGACAGTTGACTCTCCTGTATCAATGCATGGCAAAGGCAGATAAAATTTACGGAAGTACAAAATATTCAGTACGTATTAGTAATGGAAAGAGGGTAAGCCAACTTTCCTTATTTGTACTCATTTCAACAAGAAATGTAAAGAGAATATTATTACATATGTCATAACGTATAATGGAGCAACGTAACGTTGAAGAACACATTTTAAAGTTTAAGTCATTCCAAAGGAATCTCTTTGTTCCTTATGTCAAACCAACACAAGAGAGAGAGACCAAGAGCAGAAATCAATTCAAAGTTTGGTTGTCAATCCATATTTTATAGCCTTAAATGTTGACGCAAAGTTTGTGAAAAAAAAAAGAGACTAAGCACATGCAAAATGATATCAGCGATCAGTAACAATCATCAGTATTGGTTCATATCCTTTCAAAACTACACAATATTGAAAAACCAGTCTTAACCAGGGACTTACAATTACAATTATTCAAAAATGCATCACTTAGAGCTCCATTATGAAAACAAAAATATATGAAGTAGAAGAATGTATGTTCCCACTCACAAAGCCTAACTGTAGCAATGGACTACAATTAAAAGCAATAAGTTAATACAGGTTTAAGTGAAAATAGCAATTAATTACACATAAGGGCCAATGCTGATATGTCGATAAATGATTTCATGTAATTGTGTACCAATATTCCATTGCACACATTCTATGGATCAATAAATAAATACCTTATATTATCTAATTTGTGTAGTGACATTGTGTGAGCCACATAGCACATTTAACATTCCCTTCCATGGTGAGCATTCATCCGTAGATGGATGTACTTGAGAATACCCCCCTAAAGTACACTTACACTTGTGCAAGCTAATAGAAATTTAACAGTATTTTCATGGCTTGTGGCCTGGTAAAAAATTGCAAACAAGTTGAGAGCAGTCTACTGTTCTATCAAAAACATGTATAACATTGTTTTGATTGCCAAGACAGAAAGAAAAACTATAAAGTCTTTACTTCAATTTGTAAAAAATATAATGAAATCTAACAACATCAAGTTCAAGATTAAGATGCAATAATCTCCTTTATGTAAGGAGGACCAAAACATTGTCAACTTACACAAATGTAATATGAATACTTCACTGTTCGAAGAATAAATTTATTATAATCTATATGGCAGTGATCAGTGGTAAAAACTAATTGGTTGAAAATTTGAAAAGCACAAAAACCGAAGCAATTTGTTGTTGCCTTCGTGCATACAAATATACACCCTTTAGCTACAACAGAGAAAAAGAAATCTGAAAAATATGAAACCAAAGAAATTTGGTTCAGCACAATAAGAGCAGAGAGGGGAGCATGGAAGAAGAAGAAAATTGGTTTAGATAAGTCACATTCAAAATACAGCAATATGAGTTTAAAAAATAGATTGGACAGAACTAAAAACAAACAGAATTATAAGTTTTAAAATAAGCCGTTCTTAAACAGCAATTCATATTGTCCAACAATGAAAGGACAAAATAATTAGAGCAACTGCAACTGTCTTTACAGAAAGAGGGATAAAATAACAGAATAACACACACAACTCACTATTTTTGCTTCTACAGATCACATTCCACCAAGTTCATTACACGCACCTATTCTCATAGTCATCACTTTTGTACAAGGTAAAACATAAGGCTCATAATATCTCATTCTATAGATAGGATCATATCTTTAGACCACTATGTACATTTTGCCAATGAGAATCAGGTTGGTAACATGTAGCAAAGTCCCATGTAAGATGTGATGCAGAAATCATCTGTACACTGCTTACCATTGGGCTGCAGGAATATCACAGAGAAAAAAAGAGCAGATACAATTTACATTTTGGTATGGTGCATTTTCTACCAAAGAGTAACAGTGATGATGCTTTCCCTTTATACAGGACATGCATGAGACAGGCAAAGAGGGAAAGAAAAATTAAATTTATACTAATGAAAAGTTTACATATAATAACTAGTAGGTAGAACATAAACAAGTTGTCCTGATTGAGTTGTTCCAGTTTGATGCTGACGTAATTCCAACGGATCCCGCTCACTGGAATACTGCAAACCAGCATCAGTTGAGTGGGAGCTCAGACTTATTGTAGTAGAGGATTGGGGATGGGATGAGTGGTCAGGCAAGATGTCCATTCCCTCAGAATCAGACTTCATCTAAAAAGGGGATAGAATAAAACAACAATGTAAGTATCAAAGACCAACTTTTGAGATCAAACATCAAAGACTTTTATATCCACACATCTCAGGAACTTACCACGGTAATCGTAGTTGTGTTATCTAACTCATGCATATGTATATTTTGATGTAACGAAGTATGGTCCTGTGAATCAGGTGCATCAACATCGGCTTCTGATTCTCCTACTTCTATTTTACTGTTGCTTGCTCGACTGCCTCCAGTTGAGCTCTGTCCAGTTAAACGTTGCCTCTCTCGATTGTGCGTGTTCAAATGTCGTTTCATGTCAGAGCGCACTCTAAAGGGCTTGTCACAAATTTCGCAACGGTGTGGTTTCTCCCCTGCACAAATTTAGAAGCAAATACAAAGTGCGAAACATGGTCAGGAAGCTGCAACAAATTTCTAAAGCAAGAAAAAAGACTCAACATACCTGTGTGAATCCTACGATGATTTTGAAGATATGATGAAGCTCTAAATTTCTTGTTACAGAATTCACAAACATAGTCTTTTTCTCCAGTGTGAATGCGACGATGAACAATAAGAGAGTATTTACGAGCAAAGTCCTTTCCGCAGTACTCACACTGATACTGTTTTTCTTCTGAATGCCGTGATGTACAATGATACTTCAGATCTCCCCACTGACGGAAGTTCCGCCCGCAAAATTCACACTTGTAAGGCTTATCCCCAGAATGTAAGCGCATGTGAACCTGAGGAAGCAAAGAAAAACGTGAGTCAAAGCAAACATCCACTAAAACACTGGTTATCAGAAAGTTCAAATTCACATACTTTGAGTGCACTAGTTGCAAAGAAACTTTTCCCACATTCCTCACACTGGTGAGGGCGCTCCCCAGAGTGACTTCTTAAATGGTAGACCAGGGAATTGCGGTGATTGAATACCCGGTCACACTGGGTACAGGCTAAGCGCCTAAGTGGCTTCTTTCCTCGAGGAGATTCATCACTATCATCATCTCCGTTCTTCTCTTTTCCTTTTTGGCGCAGTTCTAAATGTTCTACCCTAAAATACAAAGCATACAAGCATGTTAAAGTCTGTTGGAAAGATTGACACAAGAAAGATAAATTATGGCCATTGGTTTAGGAAATTCATGCTACCTCAGGTGCTGGTTCAGCCTTGCTTTTGTGTGGAAAGCATCACCGCACAATTCACACATGTGAGTTAGTTCTAAGTGAGTTTGCCGTGATTGCTGCTGTTGAGTTTGTTGTTGTTGTTGCTGCTGTTGCTGTTGTTGCTGCTGCTGTTGTTGTTGTTGTTGCAGTTCATGTTGATTAGCTTGATGCTGGATGACTTCTTGAGTTTGGTGTTGTTCATTCTCAGCATGCTGTAACGCTTGCAAATCTGCCTCAGTGGCAGACAAATCCTCATCTGGATACCAAGACTCTGAATGTGGTTTAGAAAGCGAATCCGACCCATGAGTAGTAAGAGTTGTTAAGCGAACCATGGATTCTGAGTCATCTTCTGATTCTTCTCCAGCTTCTACTACTTCACGAATACCTTCCATCATGTCTTCAGGATCACTAAATTGCTCTATGTCTTCCTGTGAATTTAAAATACCAAACTTATTAAAAATGTTAATGCAGAAACAACACAGCATACACAGGGATAGAAGAATCACAAACCTGCTTAGGATGAGCAACACTGAGATGAGTTTCTAGGGTTTTTTGGCGCCTAAAGTTTTTTCCACATATATTGCAACTAAGATTGAGCGCTCCTGTTATAGTTGACACAGGGGGAAGAATAGGAACTAGTGGTGCAGGTTCAGTTTCCATCACAGACTGATCCAAGGAACTTTGTTGTGACTGTTGATGGCTGCTTTGTCGACTTGCATGTTGTTGAGCGCGTTGTTGCATGTGATGCAGATTATCTTGGTCAACTTTTAAAGATCTCGTACGGCCATTTTGTAGTTGGTGGATTTGAGGAAGATGAGCCTGCTGTGCTGTATTTAACTGATGATGAGATTTGTTCACATCTTGGACAGCATTTACATGCTCAACTTTTAAGATCATAGTCTGGATTTCATCTCCTTCATGTGATGTTTGGTCTATAAATTCTTCCTGATGGCGCGGTTGACGCTGTATGTGAAGGGTCTGTTGCTGCGGTTGAGAAACTTGTCGCTGTACATGTCTCTGATTCTGCGGCTGAGCAATTTGATGGTGGGTTTGTGGCTGTTCATGTGACATTTGTTGGAAGTTGTGCTGTTGCATCTGCTGCTTAGCATGCTGCGACTGTTGTTGAGGTTGCTGAAGTTCCACTATGTGTTGCCGTATACGGCGGCTGTCATCTTTCACAATTGTTGGGGCACTCTGAAAAAACAAATGTAAAAAGAAATAAAAAATAAGCAGTCATCCAATGCATGCAGCCAAATTTTATTTACCAATACCATGCAACCACACTTACCACAACACGATCAGGAACTTTTTGTAGCACAACTCCATTCTCTAAGTTGATGTTATCACTTGATGTAGAAGATGGATCCTCCACAAAAACACCAGAACCGGGTTCGTAGTGAGCTTTTAAATGTTCAAAAAACTTCAGTTGATTTGGTATCACTTTGCCACAAATTTCACAGGAGTATGATAGACCAGCAGCAGCTCCTGCTGCAGTTACAACTCCAGCTCCTGCTCCTTTCTTAGCTGAGGGATTGTGAGTCAATCTATGTGCAGCATATGTGGCCTGTGTAGCAAATTGCTCACCACATTTGTTGCATTTATAGCACTTTGCATGAACACTGATGATAGAAAAGAATGCAAAATAAGGTGAAACACCCTTCATAGTTATGGTGCAGAAAAAGTTCAAAGAAAATATTTCAATTCTTACATCTTGGGGAGTGGCTGGGAAGGGGACTGGGACTGAGACTTGCGAGGGTTTCGGAGTTTCTTAGAAAGCCTCTTCTTGTGAGGAAGACTGCGTCTGGAGGTTCTCATGTCTCCTTCTCCATCGTAATCAGAATCATTCATATCTTCAACAGGGACATCACAATCGCTACCTTCTGCAACACCATCTGCAGACCCATCTAAGCCTTCAACTTCCTCAACCATACCCTCTGCCAAATCTACCTCTTCATGTTTAACAATCATTCCTAAAATGATGAGGGAAAAATGAAGAACACATTGATTTTGGAGGCATTTAGGTGATTAATACTATAAATATTACAACACCTTAAAATATGGTTTACCTTCGTGCATCTCAACTATGGTCGTCTCTCTGGAGTCATGATCGACAGTATCTGGTTCACATGATGCTGGATCAACTGCAATTTGCATAAGGCATAATGATAGCAATTAACAAACAATGAAGAACTACAAAGTGCCATGAAAAATGTAGAAAACTCTTACGGGTGGTCCAGCCTTCCGGGCCTTGAAGTAAAACTCTTTGACCAGGAGTGGGAACTACAACACCTAGCTCTGCTTGAGCATTTTGGTCAAGAACAACATGAATTAGCTGTTCTTGCACCAGCATTTGGTGTTCAGGAGATTCTTCATCTAAAAGTCTTTCAGCTTCGGCTACGTCAATCTCTGATTGAACTGGATGACTTTGTGCTATCAGTCTTTGGCTAGCCATGCTCGTGACAACGCTGGTTTCCTGATGAGTTAGGTAGCGTGTCGTATGGTCTGTATGGACGTCCAGCATCCGATGACCATTCAGGCTAGTAGCAAGTCTATGTGTGCCGTTTGATGTGGCCAAACTAAAGCAAGATAAGACAATAATTTTAAAATTTAAAATAATAATTAAAAAAAACAATTTTATTAGTTGTTTCATGCACTGTTTAGCTGTAGCAAACCTTACCTGTGTCCCATTGTTGTGTCCTGCGCAACAAGAATTCGTTGAGTGTCCTGAGTAATTAACCGTGGGTTTGCTGGAGTCATTGGGTCTTCTACTAAGATGGTGTTACCCTCAGCATCCGTTGTGGCTATCAGTCGATGCCCATCTTCAGTCACCCCATTTACTATATGTTGGCCAACAATGACATTGGTGCCATCGAGGGTATGGTGTGCATTTGTCATGGGTGTGAGGGTAACTTCTTCATCAAGCGAATGATGAGACTGTGTTCTTAGGTATCGGCCACGGATGGTAGAGTTAGTCAAGACCTGTAGGAAAGAAAAATTGTCCACCTTGAGCTTTCACAGTCTCCAAAATTATAAGAAAGAAAGCTGAAAGTTAATTTAATATCATTAATCTTGTGGGCAAAGAGAGATGAATAGATAGGTTATTAAGAACCAATCATCTGACTCATACTCTACTGCTACAAAGCACACACCTTCTTTAAGGGTGGTAGTGAAGATAGTGATGGGAGTCTTTGCTGTTGGAACATTTTCACACCCCTGTCTCCAGAATCAATAATGATTTGGTGAGTAGGGGTCATGTCACCTGAGGTTTGTATGTAAGCAGAGAGCATTGCGGCAATTCCTCCTTTCTCATTTACAACCGTTACAGGGGAAGAGAGGTTTTGAGGCTCTTCAACAACAGCGTGCTGTGAAACAATGACACACGCTTGACAAAACAATCAAGGACAAGTAGGTACAAAATAGCAACTGAGGGAGAGCCTGCACAACAAGGGCAGGAGGAGAGCAGGGTATTACCAGTTCAACAAGGTGACGACCATCATCAGCCAGATCATGCTCTTGCAGTATGTGGTGTTCGTAGTACTCCTGACCACCATGTGTTGTAAATTCAGGAACCTGCCGGCAAATAAAAAAATAATAACAATAACACCAATTTAAGATACATCTTCAACAACCATGATTTTCAAAATAATATAAAATGAAGAAAACCTAGTAAATACGGACAAAACTTGCCATTTCAGAGTGTATATGAGCCTGCATGAGATCATTTGTGAGCAGAGTTCCCCCAGGTGATCCCCCAGGCACTCGATGGATGTCGATGCAGGGAGTATGCAAATATTCTTCCCGTATGGTGCCACCCAGCTTTTCAACATGAGGGCTCACCATCTCTACTCCCTCTATCAACTCCACCGACCCCTGCGATGTCTCATCCATCTTGAGTTCAGTGGCTTTACAAGCCACTGCTGCTTCCTTCACTACCTAAGAAAGGAAAAAATACAAGTTGAAGAATATGAACCTTCTAGAGGTGACCGTTAACAAATTTTTGAAAAGAATTGGATAATGACATGAGGCAAAAAGCCTACTGTCAGAGCATCAAATGTCAGAACAGAAGGTAATGTTAACAGAGGACAAAATATCAAGTCCGATTGAAAAAGTAAAGTAATTATGGCTTTTAACAGCACCGGTAATCACAAAGTCGTAAAAAGAACAAAGGGATTTTTTTTTCAGGTAAACAAACATGAAAGCCAGTTAAGACCAGAGGATATTTTGATATGTTCTCGGAGACGAATTGGAATGCTAAAGAGCAGTCGAAACCAAATAATATTCTGTCCTACAGAAGTTGAAACAATGTGGCTTCGTCAGACGTTTTTGACAGAAAAAGACAAGTTCTGACTTAAAACAAAAATGCCGTGACAACAGTAACATAACCTCAACAACGCGCTATACGCTCACCGCTGTAAACAAAATGCTTAAGGAGAGGAAGACACCTTTCAAGAGTAGGACGACCGACTCAAAATGAAGCCGAAGTAAATTATACAAGCACCAAACTACATATTATGGGGCCAAATTATTTATCTTCAAAGACTGGAGAAGTTTTGAAAATGGGAAATAAAAAATTAAATAAAGCTAGTGAAGGCATTAGCAA